>JAVJIF010008872.1:0-152526 GCA_038442645.1 Agave tequilana | reverse complement strand
CCCTGAGATCTGGTAAACAAGTTGATAATAAGGTTTCTAGTCAATCATCTCATCCAGCACCAAAGCAACACCTCCTGTCCAATGCCACCAAATTCTGACAAACCATCTTCTAGTACAGAGCCAACCACTTCAAAAGCCAAGGGTAAAGAAAAGGTAGATGAGCAACCCTATAAGCCTGTTGTACCATTTCCAAATAGGCTTAAGAATCCCAAGACAAATGCTCACATGGAGAAGATAAAAGAAATATTCAATAAGGTCCAAATCAATGTTCCTTCTTGATGCCATACAACAAGTTCCATCATATGCCAAATTCTTAAAGGAAATGTGCACCAAGAAGAGGAAAACACAAGTCCCTAAAAAAGTCTTCCTAGATCATCTATCAACGAGCTGCTCAATGGTCCAATTCCTGTTAAATACAAAGACCCAGGGAGCCCCACCATTTCATGCATCATAGGACAGACTACCATTAATAGGGCACTTCTTGATTTGGGGGCCAGCATCAATCTCCTGCCTTTCTCTGTGTACCAACAATTAGGGTTAGGTGATCTCCGTCCTACCCAAATGATATCCAATTGGCTGATCGCTCTGTCACTAGACCCCAGGGGGAAATTCACGATGTCCTTGTCAAAGTTGGGAATTCATTTATCCTGTTGACTTTGTAGTCCTTGAAACAAAACCTGTGTCAAATTCCAATCAAAGGGCTTAAATTCCTGCCATTTTGGGACGACCATTCCTGGATACTGCAAATGCCATCATAATTGCCGGAATGGATCAATGAGGTTAACCTTTGGTAACATGACTCATGAACACAATGTCTTCCACACACAACCTCGTAAAATAAAAGATCAAACATTTGAGGTTAGCTTCATTAGTAACAATTGTGAGGAAGAAGGGAAGATCCAAAAGATGAGTCACAATCTTGTGATTCTCTTATCCGAGTACCCTTTCAAAGGGGAAGGTTGATTTGGATATTTTTACTTTCAATAAGCCAACTCTGACTGTATCTGAACCTCCGATTGATATATCCTTTGAAGACCTGTTTGCTGATGAGATCATGTGTCTAGATGAGTCCACTCGGGGTAGGTTAGCTGATTGTACACTTTTGAAAGAGGATGTTGACATGAGTTTCGAAGAATTATTTAGAGATGAGCTTGAATTTTTGAATAATGGACAAAAAGATGTGCTGAATAAAAAAGTGGTGAGGAGGAATTCTTGAGTGAACAAAATGATGAGATATGGATGGACAACAACGAATTGAAACTGGAAATGCCGAGGGTTAAGAATATAATGCGACACGTTTCCCAATTAAACACCGCGAAAGAGAACACACTGGAATGACGGAAACGGGCCAGAGGGAAACGGCCAAAAGATAGCCCAGGCAGTGAAACCCACTTGTACATAATCTTTGTAAATATTTTTCTTTTCTTTTTATAATTTTGTAAATAAATAATAATAAAAAAAATTAAAAAAATAATAAAAAAAAGATGAGGGATTTCTAACAAGAGTTCCACCAAATTTGAAGTTCCTAGTTTCTTCAAAACTCCTTCTTTCAAAAATTTTAAAGTCCTAGGTCACTACAACTTCCCAAGAGTCAAACTCTCTTTTCAAAACTACAAATTCCAAAGTGGTAAGATTCCTTTTGACCTAGGGATAGAAGTGGAAATCTCTTGGTTTTTCCCTCCAATAAATACTTACTCTGCCCGACCCTTCTCCCTCACAAGAAAAACTCATCTCAGATCTACAAGTCTCTTCCAGCGCGCCACACTCTGCAACTTTTCCTCTCCTCAGATCTCTTTGTTTTGCCGCGTTCCTGCGACTTTTGCGAGATTCTGCGGCTTTTCTGAAGCTTCCTGGGTGCCGTCGAGTTCTGCACCAGTCGATCTCACGCACTTCCAGCCGATCTGGTGCTACATCTTCATTCAGACTCCCCTGTACCCACTGCAGAGATCGACTTTTTCCCCCCACGAATTCCGGGGCGATTCGAATTCAGATCTCTCCTTTTTATTGCTTTTGTTTTTAATTCATATCATGGCACCATCTATTTTCACTGAGAGAGACTTTGGAAAATATTGAGTGATGCAAATGGATATGGGTATGTGTTTCTAGAGAGAATTAGGGCTTGGAATTGGTATACGTTAGTGTATGACAACTCTGAGACTAATGCCTTTTATTGTCCCGAATTAGTGACAATGTTTTACACTCACATTGACCAAGCATCGATTGATCCACAAACGTATCAGTTTACTGTACACATGCCCACAGGAGACTTACTTGTCACGCTTCTTCTTCTTGAGGAAGTCACTACTGTCCTAACCATCACACAACACAGCGAGCCTCTCCCATTGATTGAGTATATGACTGTTATGGGGGCTCGTTGTACTGAGCAGGATCGTGGGCTGAAGGCTAGCACCACGTTTAGAAATATTCACTGCGTTGGACGTTAGATCCAACGCAACATTTTAGGGCTAGACCACACCTCCACATTTAACAGACCTGTGTTGCAAATTATACATGATTTAATGACTCGTCAACACACAGTTTGTTTGAATAAGGTCATCTTCCACACACTCATAGCCAATTCCTCACGCACTAGGGGTGCCAAATACTCCCATCCTATCTTGATTACACGTCTATGTAGGACTTTCCTACCAGACGATGTCTTTGATTCATTCGACCGAGTGTTTGTTGCACCTGAGAGACCTACTAGTTCGTATAATAGTTGTTTGCACGTGATCTGGACTCCTACTGTCCAGCCCGAGGATGTACCGGTAGAGTCCTCCTCTGAGGAGAGTCTTGGGAAGAAGATGAACCTGAGTTTGGAGGCAAGATCCCCCAGCAGAGTCACGAGCTTTCATGTCTTCCATCTGGAAGGGCATGAAGAAAATCTTTAGGGGACAAGTGAGGCTGAGGAAGAAGGTAGAGGAGCAATCCTCTCGGTTAGATAGTATGGAGGCAGCGTTGAGGAGATCACAGTCGGCTGGACCTAGCACCACTACGGGTCCAAAGCGACGGAGGGAGTAGTGTTGTACCTTTTACCTTTCATGCATCCTTTTATCTTGCATACATTGGGGACAATGCATGAGATAGGTATGGGGGGTAGATGCTAACATAGGATTTTTCATTTTCTTTTTAGGCCTTTTATTTTTATTTTTAGGATTTTCAGTTTCTTTTTAGGTTTTATTTTTTTAGATTTTACCTTTCTTTGTAAATTTTCTAGTTTTTTTATTAGATTTTATTTTCTTTTAGAAAAAATAAGAAAAAAATAATAAAAAAGGAAATTCTTGATCCATGTTTAAAGAATCAAACTTAACTTTAGGGATTAGGAAGCTCTAAACTAAGATTCTAATTATAAGTCGAAAAGAGGAGTTTTGTTAGATTTTTAGGTTAAGTAATAAAGGATTAGAAAATTACTAGATTTTAATTCTTTCTTTAAGATATATACATTAAACATATTGAAGGATTAATCAAAGACTTTGTGATTTTAGTTACATATATATATAATAAAATATATATATATATAAAAAAAAAAATAGATGTATATAATAAATAATAAATACTTAGCCACTGATTAAGCTGGTTAGTCGTGCCTCAAGAAGCATTGCCGATCACGCCTAAAGGTGGCTAAGTCCTTAAATTCCTTCGTGGCCTAGTTTACTTGAGTCATCGAACCCGAGGGATGTTTTCTCATCTGGTGCCCTAAGACCGTCTAGTTTGGGAGTCATCGGTAAGAGACTCGTTATAAGGGTAAACTAGAAAGCCTAAGGATGCTAAGGAAATGTAAATAAATAAACATTGTATATAAAAAAAAAGAAAAAAAATATATTATATATATAAGTAAACAAATGAACTTAGTCTAAGAAAGATCCTTCATATTTATAGATGTATATATCCTAGGATTGATGCAAAATCCGGTTTTTGATCTTTTCCCTAAAATCTTAACCTAAATTGGAAACAAAACTCCAAATAGACACTTATAAGAGGAATGAAAAGTTTAGAGTAACCTGAAACCTATAGCTCAAGTTAGAATCTTTAAAACATGGATCAAAATTTTCACTAACCCTTTATTTTTCTTTTGGATTTTGTGGGTGCAATCCGCTGAAAATCTCAGGAGACAACACTCCTCCTCTAGGGTAACCTAGAGGTTTAACGGCTTGTTGCACGTGCTCAGTGCAATCGTGTCACCTACGAAGTGGTGTAATAAATTAGTTAGGATTTTCTTTCTTTTTCTTTCTTTCTTTTTTTGCTCGAGGACGAGCAAAAGCTAGGTATGGGGGTGTGATTGTTATACATATTTGCATATTTTACCACTTCCGTACCATGCATATTGTATATAAAAAATGTGATTTTTAATCCTTTTCTCTCTATTTTTGCAGGTCCACAACTTAAAAGAGAAAAAAAGGCCCAAAAATCTCTTTAATTAGTAATAATTAAAGAGATAAATTCAAAGACTAAAAGAGCCCAAGTTTAAATTCAGAATCAGGAGAGATCCTCGCGCCAACTCAATCTTCCAGAAGGCCACGTGGATAACAAACTTGTAACAACTTCACAACAGAAAGCTGTTGGCCAACGGACTTGAAACGGCCGCGCCTTGCCGCGCCTATGCGGCAGATCTGGGGCCATTGAGCCCCAGATTTCTGCCACCTGTTCATCTTCTGGAGAATTCTCTCTGAGGCTATAAATACTGGACCAAGGACCTGCGAAAATGGACTAAACAGAAGAGGAGAGATGATAGGATAAAGCTTTGTAATTTTGTATTTTTTCTCTAGGATTTAGTTCTTTAGATCTCCTTCTTCCTCCCTAGAAATTCTGCAAAAGAGAGTTGTAAGAGAGAGAGCTTGTGTACACCAAGGAGTGACAACTTGTGAAGTAAGGATTGATCCATTCTCTTCTTCTCTACTTGAGCATTTTCTAGTAATTCTTGCTTTCGTTACTTCTAGCTTTGCTTTACTTGCTTTTAATTCATGCTTTGCTTTTCTTTTGTAATGGGTAGTAGCTAATTTTTCTACCATGAACTAGCAAACAACTCACCTTGCTAACTACTAACTCATGGGTGATTGCTATCTTTAATCTTGCAAGTTGTATGGTTTTCTCTTCTCCGATGGGTTATTTTCATTTCTTGGCAAGTTCTTGTGGTAATTCTCCATATGATTCATGTGTGCCTCAATTAGAGCCTTGTCTTTGAACAAGAGCCTTGATGGAACATGGAGATGGATCACCAAACATATGCTATTTGTTGTACAACTTCATTACTTCCATTATTGAATGTTGTATCTTCTTCCTTAGCATCCCTTGTGTGTCACTCTTTTGATTCCATTATTGAAAGTCTAACTTGTAGGCCAATGACATCTATGAGGCTACGAGACAAGTCCAAGAATGATCCCCCGTCATCCAAGTGGGAAAGTAATTAAACCAACACGCAAGACAAATCTATGCCGATGAATCAACATGAGGCACGCATCACCATCACGGAGTTTAGTAAGTCTTTAGCAAGGTAGTAAGGTTAGCTAGTCATGATTTTCTCACCTTCAAAGTCTTCTAAAGTTTTCTTTTCTTTTAGTGTTAATACCAAATCTCCTTTATGATTTCTTTTCCTTTTTCATCATGAACATATCCACCGATTCTTTCATTTCTTTTTCCATGTTTTATTCATTCTTTTAAGACAAAGAAGAATCTTCGTTTTATATCTTCACTACCACCGTAACGCTTCCATCGCAAGCTCTCCCTGAGAATCGACTCGGTATAGCCCATGCTATAACGGAGATAGGAAAGGGTACATTGATTACATATTGAATACATTTGTGGAGTGATCAAAGCACTTGAGGTTGACTCTAAACCTTCCTCTTTTACATAATATCTGTGCAAATTATACTCCACAATACAACACCTTTCCCGTCTAAACAGTCATCCCCGAAGGTGACGGAGCCACCTTCCTCGTACCTTGATAGGGTTGTAAAGTTATTGATGTCCCACGTCATGTGTCTTGAACAACCACTATCAAGGTACCACCGCTCCCTACGTCTTGGAGCCTTGGTGTGTACCTACATCAAATAATTTAGGACTTGATTTTGGTACCCACATTTTCTTGGGTCCTAAAGGGTTAGTTTCATTAACCCAAACAAGATTATTTGATCTATTAACTTGGTCATAACAAAATTTAGCTAAATGTCCATTCTTACCACAATATGTGCATTTATACAGTCTACCATATTTAAAAGCATAATGAGTGTGTGATTTGTGAGCATGAGAGTTGTGAGCATGAAAAGATTTAGCATGAGAAGTGTTATGTGTAGTGTGAGCATGAGTAGACTTAACATGTGAATCTTTAGCTTGAGGGGTGTGCTTTTTAGAAAATTTTTCTTCAAGTTTCTTAGTGTTAAAAAGCACAATCTTTCAAAACTTTTTCAAAATCAACCATTTTAGTTTTTAAAGAAGAAATTTCTTTTTCATCAACAATAGGAGATTTTCCCTTACAAGAAACCTTGTAGGCATTAAACTCATTTTGAATAGAAATGAGATTAGAAGAAATATCATCTTTTTCTTTCAAAACCATAGCAAGTTGATCTTTAAGAAAAGCAACTTCTTATGCAATTTAAAACATTCAATCTTCTTATTATCATAAGTTTTGAAAAGTTCAACGAAAGCATGAGCAAGAACTTCCTTACTTAATTCATCATCTTCATCATCAAGAGGTTGAGGGGTTACCTTTGGTGTGTTTGCCATGAAACACATGTTTGCTACATCCGCCTCTTCCTCGGACTCGCTTTCCGAATCCCAAGTTGCCTTGTACGCTTTCTTTTCTTCCGGTTTCTTAGGCTTGAAGGAAGAGGTCATTTTCTTCTTGAACTCGGGGCAATCGGCTATGATATGTCCGGCTTACGGCAATTGTAGCATATAATTCTTCTCTCCTCTTTGCCTTCAAATTTCCTTCGGAAGTTGAGCTTGTTTCTCCGGTACATTCTCTTCACATTGCGAACAAGTAGTGATAGCTCCTCATCTTCTTCTTCGTCTTCTTCATCGTCCTCAAGAGTGGATGAAGACTTGAAGGCGATGGACTTCTTCTTTAGTGGAGCGGCCTCTTCTCTTGCTTTCTTTTCCATCTCATGGGTCTTTAAGTTCCCAATGAGACTAATGTGGTCCATCTCATCCTTATCGTTCAACTTCTTCAAGGTGGTGGCCTTTATCTCCCATGATGTAGGAAGTGCCCGAATCACTTTTCGCACCTTTTGATCATTGGAGATATCATCACCTAAAGAAGAAAGACCATTGGTGATTTTAGTAAATCTAGTAATCATACAATCAATAGATTCATCATCAAGCATTTTAAAAGATTCATATTGGGACCTCAAGAGATCTATCTTAGCTCTCTTGACTTGTGAAGTCCCTTCGTGCGTGACTAACAAGTGTTGCCAATCTCATAGGCGGATTGGCAATGAATTACCCATGTAAGGTCATCCTCATTTAAGGCGGTTAAGAGGGAATTTTGGGCCTTGGAGTTAGCCTCATATTCTCTAAAGTTGAGTCGGTCCATGTGCTCCCATCACTATCGGGTGCTACATAGGGTTTGGTCAAGGATTTAGCTACTAAGCTACCTAAAGATTGCAAAAAGATAGCCATCCTAACCTTCCAAATAGGGAAATTAAGTCCATCAAATTTAGGAGGGGTTTTGATGTTATCGGCCATGTTACTAGTGATGAATGAATGAATGAAAATGTTGATTAGCAAATTTTAAGGATCTCTCTATGGATGTTAAGCCAAAACCTAGAGTCCAAGCTCTGATACCAATTGAAAATCACCTAGAGGGGGGGTGAATAGGTGATATTGCTAATCAATGCACAATTTAAAAATATGATGCAACAATCGCCCAAACAAGACTAAGAGCCGAATGCCCCGTGAAGGGTTCTGAACTCCTTCCTCCTGATTCCTCGTAAAAATGAGTTGGAGGTGCGCAATGCAACCTTGTTGTATGGGACAATGATTGACAAGATGAATGACAACAAGTGAATATAGCAATGACAATAAGAAGCAAGCGACAATTGAAATGAAAGTAGAGCAAGAACAAGGAAAGTAAACAAACGCAAACACAAAGATTTGTTATCGAGGTTCGAGCACCCAGCTCTACTTCCCCGCCTTCCCAGAAGGATTCCAACCACTTCCACTATCACAAAGATGTCACAAATACACCGGAGTACCCAACTCCACAATCTCAAGTACAATATCTCTCTTGGTAGTCAAAAGACCACAAACTTTCTCTTTCAAAATTCTCTTCCCTTACAAAGGTCCTTAGAGAACAATGAGTAGGAATGAAGCTCTTGTGTGCAAAAAGAAAGAAAATAAAATCAGAGAATTCTTGAAAACACTTCAGAAAATGAGAGAGAATTTCAGCACAAAAACCAAGAAACCAAGTCTTTTTGAAAGCCTTAAACTTGTGGGAATTTTGATAATTTTTTTCTAGTCTCCAATCTCTCCCTAAACACCCCTATTTATAGGAGAGGGCTAGGGTTTAGATATAAAACATTTTAAGGCTAATCAGAAAGTATTAAAATCAAAACATGTCACTTAAACACACTTAAGTGAGAAAAGGACAAAAATAAATCTGCTCTGAAAACTAGCCGTTACTGTTCAAACGGCTAGTCCGGTCGACCGGCCCGGTCGACCGCTAGTACAAAGAAAACGACCGTTGCAGGCCACGGTCGACCGGCCCGGTCGACCCAAACAAACAGAGAGTAAAGACTTACAGTCAGGCTCGTCTCGGTCGACCGTCACGGTCGACCGTGAAAACGTGCACACTGATACGTGCACTGCCAGAACCACGGTCGACCGCCCGGGTCGACCGGAAAAACCTGTCATAGTCACGGTCGACCCGGGCGGTCGACCGGATCAGGCCAAAAACCAATTTTTAACCAGAATTTTGAGGAGAAAAATATTTTTATCAAAGATGTTTTAAATAGGAATAAGTATAAAACATAAATATAGATTTACAAGCAGAGGATTTTGTATCAAAATATTTTTGTATAATTTATATGAAATAAACTTAGAAATAGGATGTGCGCAAAAACATGTGTGTTAGAGCTTCAAACCTATTCACTATTCTTTAACAAAACTCTAAACTAAAAATAAATCTAATTAAGTCTCTTGAGCAATCTTGAGCCATGCAATGCCTTGCTAGAGCCTTCTCTTCTATGTTCCTTCCTTGATGTGCAAAAAGCCTTCTTTGCTTCATGAACCTAGAATTTCTTGCAATAGCTAAGCAATGGCCTCCAAACTATGGTACAAACCTGAAACTTATCTTAACAAACTAATTAGTACCATATAGCTCTTATTTGGTTTGTTATCATCAAAACTCTAAACAAACGGAGAGTGTAACCTTATGGGCCAACACACTTAGTGCAACCAATGAGTGTAGCCAAATTCCCCGTGAAGGGCTCTGGAATAACTCCTTGATTCCTCTGAATAAGAGTTGAGGCGCTATATGAAGCTCTCGTGGTTAAGCACAAGTGAGGCACACAAGCAAACACAATCAAGCATATAGGTATAAGCAATATGAATCAATGCAAGGCACAACACAAGCATATAAATGATATGGCAATATGAATGATGCAATGCACAACACAAAGTAAAGAGAGATAGAGAGAGTTAAGAGTCAATGGATCAAACGCAAACAACAAGATGTGTTCCGAGGTTCGAGCATCGAGCTCTACGTCCCCGCCTTCACCGAGAAGGATTTCTAATCTACTAACTTGTCCACCTACGACTCCCACCAAGGGAACCTCCACCGAGAATTTTGTACAAATACAACTGGGAGTACCGAACTCCTCTCTCAACCAATACAACCTCCACCGAGGCAATCAAATGGCCTACTGAAGACCGAAGTACCGAACTCCACCAATACAACCAAATCCATCTCTACCGAAGAGGGATAAAAACACCAACCAACTCCACCTCACCAAGAGGAAGTAAACCACAACCTCAACCTCTACCAAAGAGGGAGCAACCAACAAATCAAGGAGGGTACAACAAGTGGTATATCTCAACCACAAACCAATTTCCTTTTCCACAAATAATGATCCTATAGAATAGGATAGAGGATATAGCTCAAGTGTGGAAAACCAAGAGTTTGAAAATCAAAAACTCAAAGAAAATTCTAGGGAAAACTCTAGATAAATAGATAATTAAGATCAAAACAATTCCCTAAGAATTTCCTTTTCAAAATGATTTTTCAACTCCTTTTAAAACAAAGCAAAGATCAAATCTTTTTAGCTCTAGAAACTCTTTTGAATCTTGAAACAAACCACTAGAAGGTAGGAAAATTTTGGCTCATGAAAACTTTCCAAAATCCCAAAGAAATGGGGCTTAAAGAGCCCACCAAAAGAAACTAGCCATTGGAGCTGAACTGGCAGCTCTGGCGGCTGGCGGTTGATCGGCCGGTCGACCGCCAACGGTCATATTTTTGACCGTTGGAAGAACCCGGTCGACCGCCCAGTCGACCGCCCAAAACCAGAGAGCAAAGCTCTCTGGCCCGATCGACCGCCCGGTCGATCGGCCCAAGTGCCTGGCCAAATGTGCACAGCTTGTGCACGTCGGTCGACCGCCCGGTCGACCGACTCTGGAGTACGATCGACCGGTCGGTCGACCGCCAGAGCCTGGCAGGCTGGGTTCTGGGTCAGAAAACTGGGTTAAAAATTATTCTAAAAATTCCCATAAATCTTCTAAAAATCCACAAAAATAGTTTCTAACATTTTATATGATATACAAACATGTGTTAAAAATTCAACACAAATATGAAACATTATGAACCCCTTTTGTGTTATGGAAAAATTACCGAAAACCAAACCTGTATTTTTCCAAACTTGAATTTTTCAATAGGAAATCTGATTTTTCCTAAAACTCATTCAAATACAAAAACATGATACTTAATCACTTTTAGGCATGTTGCATATGGACATAGGTCCAATATACATGAAACATATACATATCATAGTTTTTGTCTTTAATTCTAAAAATACGTTTGTTAAAAACACAAAACCTAGATACATGAATAGGTATGTCAAACATAAGTTTATTTAAGACATGAAGCATACATGTATATAGAATGAATCTAATATACATAAAATCAAGTAAACTTGTTTTGATCTAACTATTCATGAAAACCAAAGTCGGTTAAACCAAAAACCGAAAACCAATATCCAAAACATAAAACGTGTGAGTGTTGTGAACTAGAGCATATCACACTATCTAATCTTTACACATGGATCTAAAACAAACTAAACTCGGATACCTAAGTCTTCTTGACGATCTCCATCTTTAAGTCGACTCGATCCAAAACTCCGTGACCCATCGAGCAAGACTCCAACGAGTGCTATGTATGATCTTGATGCTCGGGCTCTTGAATCACCATGTGAAAGGCTTCAAACTCCTTTGTTGAAGCTAATCACCAACTAATATCTTGGGTAATGATCTGAAACTAAACATCACAAGATTATTAGTAAAAATAACTACATGAGTTAATCATCATCAAAACTATAGTGGAAGGCCTCTGGGCCAACAGTTTACATAACACCTCAACTCTTATTTAGGAGAATTTAAAGGAGATAGTTAGTTCTGAGCCCTTCAGCAGGGATTCGGCTGCACTTTTTGCTTACACTAAGTGTGTTGAAATTTATTTTTAATTTCACATCATTTGTCATTAGATTAGCCTTACACCTATTCACCCTCCCTTTAGGTGTACTTTCATTAAGCAATGTAAACAATTCAAAAGTGTTCCTGTACTACATGCTATGCACACGTACCTTTGCTCCAGCACTCTTCAATAGTAATGTAAAATATAAATGAATTAGACACGTGTCTAAATGCAAAGTTTAACTATTTTTAGTATTTTACAAATATCAATTTACTATTGAGGTTAGAAAGTATGTACAGTGAGTTAAACAAAAAAATAAATAGCTGCAGAATTTTAGCTTTGCAATTCAACCAACCTGCAAAAATACAGGTTAGTAGTGCACTCAGATTACCACTGGAATGTAGCAAATCTGAGGGCTTCTGGGCTCTGCTTTCTTGAGCAGAGTCCAGAGTCACTTATATGTCCACTGTAACAAAAATTTCTTTGATATCTCACTGCACACTAGGAAAAAGAATAAAATTAATCAAAAATGTAAACTTAAAAAGGGAATTACTTACCGTCCCTCTCCGGCAACGGCGCCAAAATTTTATTAAGCTTTTACCTGCACAGAAAATACAGAATTTCAGAATTTAAGAATAGGATGTTCAAGTACTCAATACTACCGCTATAATAAGTGGCTATGCGGGTCGTGATCCACAAAGAGAGGCTAGCGATGGAAGCTTTTTTAGTGTGTTCTCTTTATGCTACAAAGAATGGTTAAAAATCCTCTTTTAGTTCTTTAAAAAAAAAGAAAATTTAAGTTACAATTAAGTTTAAAAGAAAGTGATAGATTGAGAAGGTAGAGAAAATGTAAAATAGATTTACACAAAGAAATTAAAAAGAGTGATAAAAGAGTTGGTAGATTGTGGTATTAGTGATCTAAACTAAAATTAAAAGAAAGAAAGAAAGAAAGTTAAACCTAAAAGAAATACTTACCCTTTTCGATTGATTACTTACTTGGAATCCTTGCATATTTTACCTTGCTTCGAAGGTGATCAACGCATAACCCATTAGATCGAGCTCAGTCCCCATTCTCATTACATTATCAAGACAATAAGAATGAAATGATCAAAAATCTTGAGGAGGAGAACATCATCATGAAATATCGGTGGCACTCACATAAACATGGCTATACTAATACTTTTAGATTCACTTGGATATTCATCAAAACCAAAAGAGAAAACGTAGAAAGAAGAAGAAGAACATATAAAAAAAGAAGAGCATAAATATGTTACCTTTGATTGCTTGTAGAAATGATGAAAGAAAGGAGGAGGTTACATCGGTGACCCTCTCAACATAAGTCTCTCTCTTACTTACATGAATCTCAGTCTAACCTATGCTTACAAAGAAATAAAAATTACATAAAATGGAAATAAAAACCTACACTAAAAGAATAAAAAACTGGCTTAAGAATCTGACTCTGCTTGATCATTCTCTGTTGCTTTTGAGATTGCAGGTATTTATAGGAGAAATGCAGAGGGTAGAGGAGTATGAAGATAGGGGAATCTGGCTATTTCTTAATTTGAATCCTCCCCATATTTTCAAACTTGATTTGATGTGGATATTCAGTTCTAATCTGCAGCTTATTTGCGTGTTGATTGCTATATATAATATATCAAATGACAGAATTAAAAATAGTAATCAACTTAAGAGTTGTAACCCTATAAGTCTTCTTTCTAGATCATCTTGAATCATCAGATTTTAGTTTCGGTAGCGAAAGTTATGATTCAAATATTAAAATATATCCAATCAGAATCCGAGTCAAAATTACTTCATCTCATCCGTTAATCTTCTCTCTATCCATTTATCTCTTTATTTTGAATTTGGACTCTTTATTTGATGTTATCCTTGTTTATCTTTAGCTAACCAAATGGATTTATAAAAATCTAAATTTTACCGGTTTCGATTTAATGTTATCTTTCTGATTTGCTCTGATCTTCAGCTGAATATTTACCCCAATCCTTGATTTGTTCTAACTAGATTTGGGATCATCCTCAGCTAACCAAATAGATCCAGTTAAATCTAATTTTAACTGGTATTTATTTGATTTTATCTTCTTTCTCTTCATGATTATCTTCTGCAAAATATACATTTAGACAAGAAAATTAGCAGATTTATTACATGAAAAATGTAGGAGTGTAATGAAAAAATGCAAAATATGTGTACGGTCAAATCTACTGAGAAATTTTGGGAGTATTTACATGTCATATAGGACTGAACCACTACCTTCTAAGTTGAAACCCGCTATTTCAACATTCAGACCCGTTTAGAAATTTTCATATTTTTAACCATTTAAACCCAACAAAAATTAGGAAATAAAATCTAAATAATCTTATAAACTCAATGCATCATCATACAACCTTGGTTTAAATCTGAACCATCCGTATTTAATTTAAAATACTGAATAACATCAAATAGGACATCTTATGTAAAATTCAATAAATTTCTAATTCGAATACATTTAATGTAAATTTCTTCAAATTGGTATTTAGACACTTGATAAGCCCAGGTGAGTGTTCTTTTACTCACTTTATATATATCATTTTATTTATTTTGGGATGTCTATTTGTTGCTATTATTGAATGGTTAATTTAGTAAATTGATTGTTGAATTTTCTAGAGTTTAGAAATTCATTTAGAAATTTGTAAGTTTATAAATATTGGTGTTGTATAAAAGGATTATTAATTTTTTGAAATCACTAAATCCCTCTTGATTAGAATTCATTTGAATTATTTAATAGAAGTAGAATTTATTAAAATTGTGAAATTGTCATTTATTGGAAAACATTTAAAAGAAATTAAATATATTAAATTACAGAAAACGAATGTGATACGGGATTCTTATATTATATATTAATTTTATAAAAGAAATTGCCATATTGCTTGGATCGTAAGAACATTGGAAAAAGGGATCATATTACCATTGTCATTAGGTAAGATATTGTTTTATTATCACATAGTCATTATTATTGTTATTGTTCATATCCAGCAACTTTGGTGACATAATCATTAGATAACTTACACCTGGAAGGGGAAATTGATAAAGAAGATGGTGTTGATATTTTGGGTGGACTTAGAATATAGGTTGCGCAGCCGAAAGACTGTTCCACTGCAAGGTTCTGGGGATGACTGACTTCCTGTATTATTCAATTGTTATTGTTATTAACTACCTAGCGGTAGAACCTAGTTCAGCACCAGGTGATTAGGCCGTAGTTCCGAGTATGCACGAAACCCACCTAAAACACAAATTATCGTCTCCAACTATCAGCTTCAAACAACATGACATTAAGAATAGACATACACAGACATTTTGACAATATGACTTTATACTGGACAGATTATATTTTATAAATGGTTATGTGGTATATATTACTGTGCTTTAACATGCTTCTAATATGCTAATTATTAGTATGATAAGCTATACCTAGCTATGCATGTTGCTATTATTTTTGCATGTTTCTTTATATCCCTCATTTTATCACTCACTTAGGTCGCTATTGACAACCCTGAGTATGTTTGCTTAGGAACTGATCCAGAAATTTCACAGAACCAGGAGTACTTCGAGCATATCGCAGATCTATAGTAGGCAGTTAGTTCTCTTATTATGTGAGAAACTTTTATGGTTATATTTTCTATGGTTCTATTATGTGTAATAAGTGGAATCTTTGGAGACATTATGTACTTGATTTCTTTTATACTCGAATAACTGAAGACTTTGTCAATTGATTTAATGTACTGAGGTTTAACGTATTTGTTGGAAAATATGTCGCCGGCTCTCGTCACGTACCTTTTTATATGTATTATGGTTGCGGGGTGTGACAGATATCAGAGGTAAAATATACGCACAACACCTGCTGATAATTTAGCAAAATCAATCTCAGTTATATACTGATCAAGATCTGATAAAAGAATATAAGTCCCAGATCAACTCTAATTGTAAATGATGTTCATTCAAAATCAAGATCAATCAGTTACATCCTTAAATTTATCACAATTAAATCTGAATTCAAAATAGTAACACATGAAATGACATAAGTCTAATATCTCAATATTAAAATACAAAACCCAAATACATCTGATGTTTATTATAAATAAGGTAACGTCAAGAACTATCAGGTAACTCAAAATACTACCAAGCATATAAGAAACTGATACCTGACAATTTAGCTCTCATCGACTTACCAATCAATCAACAGATAATCATCATGCAAGTTCCAATTCACTAAATAATCACCAAACAATGTCCGATAAATACCTCAATAAATGTACTATTTAACGACAAACATGAACCAGGCCAATCCCAAGACCAATCAATTTATACTCTAAGATTTATTACAACTAGGTCAATTAAAAGATCAAGTCCGGTCTAAGGTATGCTATAACGAATCCTGAATAACAGTGGTAAACAATTACACATGAAATGAAGTTAATAATACTCGTATCAGCTACATAAGTAAGGTGAACGCTCATTGAAGGCTCATGAAGTACTACGCATAATCACAGTGGTAAAAATATATCAGACAATCACATGAAATAATATAAATAGATACATGAACACCTACTGGTGGCAGTAAATTAGGAAATGATATTAGAACAAACACTCACATGAATGATGTGATTTTGGATCCGAACTGCCGTCTGGTCTTTACTGGACGAACCGGTACGAACCTCCGAATCATCTCGTAAGTCAGCTTTCGAATCACTAGTGTATCTAGTCCATAACGAGCACAAATCCAAATCCTCCGTTACTAAGTTCGGATCGCATGAATGAATCCGAATCGTTGCAACATGTAACTGAACACATGAACTCACACGAACATACACCCATGCACATACACATACCACATACATACACATGCTCATACATACACCCAAGCATACACAATACATACGCGTATACGTATACAACACACTCTAATTCATGCACACACATAATACATGCATACATTTATATACGTGCCCACGAAAACACACACACATTATATACATGCACAACCATTCATATACAATTACAAATTTACAAAAGTACCCACACATATAATTCATGCACCCAAGCACTCACTAACACATAAATATTTCATGCACACCCATCACAAATAACACACACCTACAGATATATTAACACACACATACTCACACACACACACCCAAACACTCTTTCTCTCTCTCTCTCTCACACACATTATTATTCATATATCTAATGCATATACATAGAGAGAGAGCGAGTGAGAGAGAGAAGACAGGAGACTGATAACACCGGGTGCTGCCATCGGCCAAGGAGGAAGGGCTGCGACGATCTTCGGCGACGGCGGAGCTCACAGAGGATGGCAATGGCTCGCCTGAGTACTAGCGGAGAGGATCAGGCTACCGAAGGGTTCGTAGGGCTCGCCAGAGTAGACGAACGGAGGGGGAAGTGCTTGGGTTGCTGGGGTTCCGGCAGGCCGCACAAAGTGACGGGGGCATGACAGGTTACACAGGGAAGTTGGGGGAGTTCGGTGCCGCAGATGAGGGTTGATGAAGTGGAGAAGAAGGCGGCTGTGATGTGGTTTCAACGATGACGCTTGGCCAAGTATGGGGAGGGGATCGAGATGAGGCAGAGTGCTTGGTGGGTGTGGGTGAGTTTTCCGGAGAAGGAGGGTGGCGATCACGGACTGTGGTGGTGATGCGACACGCGGGGAAGCGTTCGTGGTGGCTCGCGCTCGGCAGAGGGAGTTCGGCCTTGGAGGAGCAGGCCGGGGTAGGGTAGATGGCTCGGTGGGTGTTAATCCATAGGTTCGATTGCATGGAAGAAGGAGAGGAGAGGAGCTTGGCTTTGCGGGTTGTCGGGGTGTCATTGAGGTTATAGAAGAAAATGTTGGCCCAAAGGCCTTCCACCCTAGTTTTGATGATGATTAACTCATGTAGTTATGTTTACTAATAATCTTGTATTGTTTAAGTTTCAGATCATTAACCAAGATATTAGTTGGTGATTAGCTTCAACAAGGTGTTTGGAAGCTTATCATGGTGATTCCGGTGCCAAATCTTAAAGATCATACCTTTGCACTCGGTGGATCGCGTTTGGGAGCAAGTCTTCTTGATGACTCTAAGACTTAGGTATCCTAGTTTAGATAGTGTGTTTAGATCCATTTGTAAAGATTAGAATAGTTGATATGCTCAAGTACACATACACACACATTTCATAATTTGGATTTTGATTTTCATGAATAGTTTGAACAAAGCAAGTTTACATGTTTTATATGTATATTAGATGTGATCTATATACATACATGCTTATATGACTTATACAAACTTAGTTTGACATACCTATTCATGTAGTTTTATGTTTTGGTATAAAACATATTTTTTGAAATTAAAGAACAAAAACTGTGATATATTTTGTGAATGTATATTGGACCTATGTCCATATGCATCATGCTTAATAATGTTCAAATATCATGTTTTTGTATTTCTATAAAGTTTTAGGAAAATCAGATTTCCTATTGAAAAATCATGTTTGATAAAAAAAATATATATATATATATAAGTTTTGGTTTTGATAAAATTGGCAAGACACAAAATGAATTGATATGATTGATATTTGTCTTGAAAATTTTTATCACATGTTTATGTTTCAATATAAAATGTTAAAATAAGTTTTATAGAATTTTCAGAAAAAGATAAAATATTTTTATAAAATATTTTTCCCAAATTTTCTGATCTTATTTTTGTGCTGACAGGTTGGTCGGTCGACCGGGACGGTCGACCGCACCAAGGGACGGTCGACCGCACCGGTCGACCGACGTGCACAGACTTGTGCACGTCTGCAGCACAGTGGTCCGGTCGACCGGACGGTCGACCGCTGCAGAGAGTTCTGCTCTCTGTTAGTTTGGGTCGACCGGGCGGTCGACCGGTAGCTCCAACGGGTCAAAATATGACCGTTGGACGGTCGACCGACCGGTCGACCGTTGCCTGTCAGAGCTGCCAGCTCAGCTCTAATGGCTAGTTTCTGTTTTGGCCTATATAAACCCCATCTCTTTTAGGATTTTTGCCAAGTTTTTGAAGAGAAAAAATTCCAGTTTTCTGAAGTGTTTAAAAGAGTTTTAAAAAGAGTTTTGGGCTTTAAAACTTCTCATCTTTATTGTTTTGGGTTTTTAGAAAATCAAAGAAAACTAGGGTTTGGGATTTTGATTTGATCTTGCATTTTCTATCTTTACAAGAGATTTCCAAAGTAGTTTTTCTTTGTTGCTTGTTTCCAAAAACACCTAGTTTCCACACTTGAGCTATCATACTATCCTAATCTATTAGGATCTTTGTTTTGTGGAAAAGAGAGAAAAAGAGAAGTGTTTGAGGTTAAGCCTCTAAGTTGTAAACCCTCCTTGTTTTTGTTGTATCCCTCTTGGTAGAGGTTGATCGGAGTGGTATTGAGCTTAGATCCCTCTTCGGTAGAGGTGATTGTGTTTGTTTTGGCTACGGGCCTTATCCCTCTTCGGTAGAGGTGGATTGTGGTTGTATAGCCTCGGTGGCTTTGTAAGGTTGAGAGAGGAGTTCGGTACTCCTATAGTGGATTGGAAATCCTACACGGTGGTGTAGGCGGGGATGTAGAGTTGGGTACTCGAACCTCGAAACAAATCTTTGTGTTAGCGTTTGATCCAATTTCTCTCAACTCTACTCTCTTTACTTTGTGCAAGCATCATTTCATTCAAGCATCATTCTTTCATTGCATACATATCTTATACATTGCTTGTGTTGCCTTTCATCTTTATATTGCAATTCATTCTTATATGCTTGGCTTGATTGTGTGTATTTCATATTGCTTGGATTGCTTGTGTGTGTGTGCCTAACTTATACTCATCCAACAAGAGCTTCACATAGCACCTCAACCCATTTCAAGGGAATCAAGGGGAGTTAGTCCAGAGCCTCGCAAGGGGAATTCGGCTACACTTGTTGTATTGTATTAGTTTGTGCATAATTTGCATTAGCTTCCGTTTTTAGCGCACTTAGTTTTGCATTTAGTTTTAGATTAGCACTAACACCTATTCACCCCCCCTCTAGGTGTTTTTCAATTGGTATCAGAGCTAGTGCTCCTGATACTTAGGCTTAACATCCTAGGAGTGAGATCCATTTGCTTGCTAATCTATTGTTTGCATTTGCTTGTTTGCACACATTTAGTTTACCATGGCCTTCATGACCCCACCTATGTATGACCCTTCCAACATTCTTGTTTGGAAGACTAGGATTGTCCATTTACCTACAAACCCTAGGTTTACATATTTTCCTTGCGGCTACCAAGAAATGCTATCTTGGTAATTGCATTCATATAGGGGCCAATGCACAAGCCCTAGAGGCCATTAGAAGCACATTACCTAAAGATTATCTTATGTGTGTTTCTAACATTGATTCCGCCTTTGCAGTGTGGAACAAATTGACAACAACAACCACCACCTCGGAGCTTCAAGTGCATATCCAAGAAGAGGAATCTAGTGGAGAATCCGAACCACAACAATGCTACATGGTCCAAGGGAATGACTCCCTTGAGGTACAATCGAAAACTCAACTAGATAGTAATGATTGTGCTAGTTCTTCAAATGATTTTGTTGATCCCCATGCTATAAATGAAGAACTATCTATTGTTTGTGAAAAATTGATAGAAAACTATAAAGTTTTGAAAAAGAAGAGTCTAGGCATTAATAATGAAAATAAAAATTTGATTGCTAGACTTGATGTTGTTTTGCAAGAGAAAGAGGAGATTGCTAATGAGAGGGATTCATTAAAATCTCAACTTGATCTTGCACTTAAAGAAAATGAGTTTTTGAAAAATAAAATGATTGCCATGTTCTTTTGAAGAAAAATGATAACTTGTCTTCAAAAGTTGATTTTGTTTTAAAAGAAAATGTTGATTTGAAAAATAAAATTATTTCCATTTCAAATGATTTAGATGTGTGTTTAAAGAAAAATGTTGTTTTGAAAAATAAAATTGATGCACATGTTTGCCATGCTAGTGTAGCTTCATCTAGTCTACCTAATGCATGTACCACTTCTTCTATGATTAAAAATATATATAAATATGTTGAAGGAGAAAATGGATTGTTTGGGCTCCACTATGAGCCAATGTGCTAAGAACCATACACGCTTGGAAACCTTGGTTCGAAAGAAGCAAGTTCCATCCTTTCATGCACACCCTCCACGGCATACACATGCTCCTCACGGACACCATCACACGTATGCTCATGTGTACACTTGTACACATTGTGGACGTAGGGCCACCTTGCTAAATTTTGTTTTGATAGATTAAATATTGATAATTTAGCAAAGAATTTTGTTTGGGTTAGAGAAGGTACTAACCCCCATGAACCCAAAAGAGTACGGGTACCAAAGACCACCCTAAGAATTTTGATGTAGGTGTGGGCTCTCACATGACGTGAGAGTGATGGCACCTTGAAGTGGATGCGTTCCAAGCTTAAAGGAAATCATTTGGATGCATCACTTTCAAGGGAAGTTTTGGTGGAGAGGACCACCATGTTTTGGAGACAAGGAGAGTTGCCTTCTAGGTTTTGGTAACGATTCCTAACTCCTTATTATTTGTTTACATGCTTTCATATTCATTTGTTTTATAGCATGTTTTCATTGTCTATGGATTAGTGTGTAAATGCCATGTTTATTAGATCCTTGACATACATGTATAGTATTTGAGACACACATGCTTATATAAACTCATATTTAGTGTTCTCTCCTTTTGTTTAGCTATAATGTACATCATGAATCTAATACATGTGAATTTACATAGTAATCATGTTTTAGTTTTCTCATGATGATTTTTTGTTGTTTTATGCTTTATGTGGTATAAACTAGTTTAGATGTAGATTTTATCAAAACTTGCATGTATGCATGTACACATAGTGAGAACAAATTGACTTTTATTTGTTTGCACTTCATGCTCATTTGTACCCACTATATGCACATGTATAAGCTAGTTTTGATGATTCCTTCATTTATACTTGCTATGCCTATTTTCATGTATATGTATTTTGAATTCAAACCTAATAAATATACATGTATACCCATGAGTCTTTTGCCTTCATGCAAATACATTTAATAGACTCGTTTACGGTTGGGATATGTATGTATATTGTTAAATTTGGATGAATCATACATATACCTAGAAAGTTTGATAAAAGAATTTTTGATGAATCTTTACTTGTTTTATATAGCAAAATAATATACGTGTTTGTTTTGATACTTCATATTTTGAATATATGTTTAGATGTTAGTTTTCATTAAGACTAGGATTATATTTGTACATATGATGGGCTACAAATAAATCTATATATGTTTGGGATTGAATGCTTGTTTGTTCCCATTAGATGTGCTAGTATAGTCTAGTTTTGATGATTCATACATTTTAAACTTGTATTCCATTTTTGGTATTTGTTTTTATGATTATGAGTTTTCATTTCATGTATATGTGTATTTTTGCCAAACTTGAAGATATACTTGTATACCCCTTGAGTCATTTGCCTTTCATGCAAATATCTATTATGGACTCAAAGTGTGTTTAAGGAATATGTATGTATACTTCTTGTATTGACAAATCATACATATACCTTGAAAAGAATTGGTATCAAATTGTTTTAATGAAAAGCTAAATTTTCATACTTTTCATGCTTTTCATGTTTTCCTTGAATTGGTATTTAAACTTCATGTATATGTTTACCTTGTCCAAACTATTAGATATACATGAATATCCTTTTTGAGCCACGTGCCTTCATGCATATATCCTTGTGGACTCGTTTGTATCTTGGATATGTATGTATATTTTGGTTTGTATTAGACATACATATGCCTTGAAGATTAAATAATATTAATTTTTAGTTTTCTTATTTAAAGGAATAATTGAACTTAATTGAACAAATTTTCATGATTGTGATCTCCATACTTGACTTGTACACTCACATTTATTATTTGCTCATGTTTTGTTTTCATGAGATATTTTTATGCTTAATTGGATTAGAGTGTTGATTATCATGTGGATTTCATTTTTATGAAAAATGATTTGTATTTATTCCTTGCTTGAAGGATTTCGTACTAGTTAACAAAACTTTTCATTTTAACTAGTTCATATTCTTCGTTATAATATGAGATATACACTTGACCCTATTCTTTCAATTGGTATCATTGAACACTTTCAATTGGTATCAATTTTTGATCTTTTTGTATACTCATATATGTTTTGTATATGTATGCTTACTCTTTCAAGAATATCAATGTCAATTGGTATCTAATTTTCATACGTATATATACTTGTTTATGCTAAGCTTGAAAAAAAAAGAAAAAATTTTCTATTGTTTGATTTGTTTTCAATTGGTATCTTAACAAGCTTATGCATATGTTTAGTTGGTATTTCATAAAGGGGGAGAAAATTTGATGTTGTCTTTCAATTGGTATTTGATTTCCACTCCCTTGCTTTATGTTAAAATATAGTTTCAAATTGGTATCATATGTTTAAAAGAACACATTTCTCTTAATGATATCAAGATGTTTATGTTAAATATTTTAAATTGGTATCTCAAAATTTTGTTTAAGAAAAACATATTTATTTTACATTGCCTATATGTATATAAATTCATGTTGAGTGTATCTTGTATTGAAGAGCTTGACAACTCTTCCTTATGTGGTACACGTGTGTAGGGGGAGCTTCACATCTCCTTTTATGCATTACATATTTTGTGTTATGTGAATTAGGGCGTGTCTTTCTTTCTTCATGTAACTCATATGTGTAGGGAAGCTAACTTAGCGTCTTCCTCTTCATGAATGTATATAGCATATAACATTTATTAATCTTTGTTTATCTTCATTTGGTATAAGATGCTTCATTGACATATTTTTAATTGATATCATGTTTGTAGTCACCCCTTATTGACTTTGTTTTTGTTTTAGACAAAAAGGGGGAGACCATTGTTTGCATTCTTTTGATTGACACAAAAAAAAGGGGGAGAAAAATTTTTACCCCTCATTTATTTATAGTTTTTTAATGTTTACCCCTTTGTTGATGATTGACAAAAAGGGGGAGAATTATTTGTGAGTTTTATATATATGCATAGTTATGTTTTTGCATATATTAAGTTTAATATAGTTTAATGTATGTTTATTGGTATCTAGAGCATTTAGAAAATGTTTATTTGTTAATTGGTATCTAGAGCATGCTCATGCTTTAAATATTTCATTGGTATTTAGAACCTTTATTGTTTATGCATATTTGTGCATTCATGTTTTTAAGAGCCTTCATTGCATATTATTATGTTTATTTGGCTATGCATGAGTTAAAGGGGAGCTTCCTTGAAGCTTTACTTTAATCCATGCATATATAACTCCATGAGTTTTGTCATCATCAAAAAGGGGGAGATTGTTGGACCAAAGGCCTTCCACCCTAGTTTTGATGATGATTAACTCATGTAGTTATGTTTACTAATAATCTTGTATTGTTTAAGTTTCAGATCATTAACCAAGATATTAGTTGGTGATTAGCTTCAACAAGGTGTTTGGAAGCTTATCATGGTGATTCCGGTGCCAAAACTTAAAGATCATACCTTTGCACTCGGTGGATCGCGTTTGGGAGCAAGTCTTCTTGATGACTCGAAGACTTAGGTATCCTAATTTTGATAGTGTGTTTAGATCCATTTGTAAAGATTAGAATAGTTGATATGCTTAAGTACACATACACACACATTTCATAATTTGGATTTTGGTTTTCATGAATAGTTTGAACAAAACAAGTTTACATGTTTTATATGTATATTAGATGTGCTCTATATACATACATGCTTATATAACTTATACAAACTTAGTTTGACATACCTATTCATGTAGTTTTATGTTTTGGTATAAAACATATTTTTTGAAATTAAAGAACAAAACCTGTGATATATTTTGTGAATGTATATTGGACCTATGTCCATATGCATCATGCTTAATAATGTTCAAATATCATGTTTTTGTATTTCTATAAAGTTTTAGGAAAATCAGATTTCCTATTGAAAAATCATGTTTGATAAAAAATATATATATATATATATAAGTTTTGGTTTTGATAAAATTGGCAAGATACAAAAATGAATTGATATGATTGATATTTGTCTTGAAAATTTTTATCACATGTTTATGTTTTAATATAAAATGTTAAAATAAGTTTTATAGAATTTTCAGAAAAAGATAAAAGATTTTTATAAAATATTTTTCCCAAATTTTCTGATCTTATTTTTGTGCTGACAGGCTGGTCGGTCGTCCGGGACGGTCGACCGCACCAAGGGACGGTCGACCGCACCGGTCGACCGACGTGCACAGACTTGTGCACGTCTGCAGCACAGTGGTCCGGTCGACCGGACGGTCGACCGCTGCAGAGAGTTCTGCTCTCTGTTAGTTTGGGTCGACCAGGCGGTCGACCGGTAGCTCCAACGGGTCAAAATATGACCGTTGGACGGTCGACCGGCCGGTCGACCGTTGCCTGTCAGAGCTGCCAGCTCAGCTCTAACGGCTAGTTTCTGTTTTGGCCTATATAAACCCCATCTCTTTTGGGATTTTTGCCAAGTTTTTGAAGAGAAAAAATTCCAGTTTTCTGAAGTGTTTAAAAGAGTTTTAAAAAGAGTTTTTGGGCTTTAAAACTTCTCATCTTTATTGTTTTGGGTTTTTGAAAAATCAAAGAAAACTAGGGTTTGGGATTTTGATTTGATCTTGCATTTTCTATCTTTTACAAGAGATTTCCCAAGTAGTTTTTCTTTGTTGCTTGTTTCCAAAAACACCTAGTTTCCACACTTGAGCTATCATACTATCCTAATCTATTAGGATCTTTGTTTTGTGGAAAAGAGAGAAAGAGAAGTGTTTGAGGTTAAGCCTCTAAGTTGTAAACCCTCCTTGTTTTTGTTGTATCCCTCTTTGGTAGAGGTTGATCGGAGTGGTATTGAGCTTAGATCCCTCTTCGGTAGAGGTGATTGTGTTTGTTTTGACTACGGGCCTTATCCCTCTTCGGTAGAGGTGGATTGTGGTTGTATAGCCTCGGTGGCTTTGTAAGGTTGAGAGAGGAGTTCGGTACTCCTATAGTGGATTGGAAATCCTACACGGTGGTGTAGGCGGGGATGTAGAGTTGGGTACTCGAACCTCGAAACAAATCTTTGTGTTAGCGTTTGATCCAATTTCTCTCAACTCTACTCTCTTTACTTTGTGCAAGCATCATTTCATTCAAGCATCATTCTTTCATTGCATACATATCTTATACATTGCTTGTGTTGCCTTGCATCTTTTATATTGCAATTCATTCTTATATGCTTGGCTTAATTGTGTGTATTTCATATTGCTTGGATTGCTTGTGTGTGTGTGCCTAACTTATACTCATCCAACAAGAGCTTCACATAGCACCTCAACCCATTTCAAGGGGAATCAAGGGGAGTTAGTCCAGAGCCTCGCAAGGGAAATTCGGCTACACTTGTTGTATTGTATTAGTTTGTGCATAATTTGCATTAGCTTCCGTTTTTAGCGCACTTAGTTTTGCATTTAGTTTTAGATTAGCACTAACACCTATTCACCCCCCCTCTAGGTGTTTTTCAGAAAAGAATATGGGGGAGGAGCATGGTCGGGGATGTGCTCTGGGCTGTTGTGGATGTGGGTGGTGGTGCATGGCTTGGTGAGGGTGCAGGGAGATGGAAAAATGAGGGTAGAATTGTGAAGGGGATTAGGTTTATATAGGATTAGTTAGGATTTTATTATATAGTTAAGATTAGGATAATATTAAGATTAGATGGTTAGGATTGTATGAGGAGTAGGTTGGGTTAACGGGTTTGAAGTATAGTACACATGCAAATAAGAGATTGGGTTGTGGATGAATTATGGGCTTCGTTCATGGGCTCAAAGAATTGGGCTAGGAAAAAATAGAAAACTGAAATTAAAAATAACAAAATGTGAACAACAACAATAATAATGCTAATTATAACAAGGGTAATAAATAATAACCAGTACAAAATACATGTATATACTTTAAAAATACTACTACTCATTATTTACATGGTATTATAAAATAGGAATATTACAGCTAGCCTTCTTAGTCACAGAGTTTCAAACTTTGCCTATAGTTGCTAAATAAATTGTGGATTCATTTGGAAAAATCTTAGCAAATAGTGCTTGGAGTGGATTAATTTTATTCTATTTTTTGTGGTAAAGGTATTTTTCTAAATCCGCCGAGTAAAAGAGAAAATAGCCTTCATTTGGAAATCATACTAGATTCTTACGATAATTATTGTAATGTTTTTACCATGTAGGTTCTCGCTCATAAAGGAAGAGTAGTGGGCCAGAAAGAACAGAAAATGCCAGAGACAATTTGGAACAACCAGTCTTGACATCTGACCTCTTAAATATCATTGAGGAGTAGATATTAAGACTCAAATATGGTCATTTTTTGTTAGGATTTTGCCTTGTTTTTCAAGAGGAGATGATGGTCCAAGAAAATTCAATTGAGTTGGAGAAGATGATTACTTGAAGCAGAAGAAGCAAATTAAGATGACTACTTGAACCAGTCTTGCCTTCTTTTTTAAGCGATTGCGAGCTTCCTTTTCAGGAGAGTATGAATAGGATTCAATTCCTATTCAATGAAGATTTGTTTCTAAAGATTAAAGGGTCTAGAATCCTTCGAAATCAAGGAGATCAACTCCTAATAGGATTGATAAAGATTCTTCAAGCATCCAATGGCCAAGATCACCTCATATAGTCTAAATAGGAGTTGTATTGTAAAATCCTATAAATAAAGGGTTATAACTTAGATTTAGGTGGAGGAGACGAGCAGAAAAAAGTTGTGGTGAACAACAATGTAAGGACCTAAAAAGCCAAAAAGGCTCTAAAAGGTCAAGAAAGAGAGGAGCAAGGTGAAGGTGCATAGAGAGAAGGTATACTCTTGTAATTTAGGCATAGATTCAAGGAGAAGGTGAATACTCTTGTGTCATCAAGAGAAATATTAGATCTTTTTGTATCAAATTTATTAATAAAGCTCTCTCAAGTTCTCTCCCTATGGATGTATGCCAAGTTTGGGTCGAACCACATTTAATTGTGTGTTCTTCTTCTTGTATCTTTTAATATTCATCGTATGTGCTCGAGCTAATTGATCTCATGGCGTGCTTGAGGTCATCGGTGGGGATATCCGTATCTCCCAACTATTGATATCATAATAAGTATGGTATCCCGAGTTATGCACGCAACAATTGGTATCAGAGCATATCAATTTCGGTCACAACAAATGGTATCAGAGCTAATGGTATTTGTTCAAGACTCGAGTGCTCTAGAAGAATATATTGAGTCAATGGAGTTCAGCGGAGGCATCTAGATGAAGAAGATAATAAGAAAGTTTAGATTTGTTCTAAGGTAAAGGTTGATGATTTTGGAGTATGTTGATCAAGGTGGAGTCGTCAAGGCTCAATGATGCTCAGATCTGAACACGATAGACGTGGAGGCGATGATTCGCGATGATCGGATCGTCGCCAATGTCGGACAGCAAGACGAGCTCACGGAGGCATCACACAAGGCATCCCATGGAGGCTCGCTACAATAGCAAGTCAAAGGAGAAAACAGCAGAGGGTGATGAAGACGATAAATGGACGAGACTAATTCAAAGATAGATCGTGCAATCATAGTCAGATTCAGACGACCTAGGTATCGAACCCTATGTTTTTCCGCATTCTGGATGGAATGATGGGTGTAGATTGAGAAGATTTGATGGTTTGCTGTAGGTTCTGTACAGTTTGGTAAAGGAATTGACAAAGAACACAGTTAAAGTTACGACGGACTAGTCGTGACCCAGTGGGATTATTGCAGGCATTGGTGGATCTATCAGGTTTGAGATTCAATAGCAGGGCAATACATCTGGCAAACATCAATGCATTGGTGGATGACAGTCCTGATTGATGGAAGGAAGACCATGGCAGTGTGTGGCTGGAAGGCCCGATAAGACCATGGCAGTTATGTAAAGACGAAAAGTTTCAAGGTTAAAACATCGATAGAAGATGGACCATCACCAAGTGATCGGTGGAAGACCATGGCACGATAAGTCCTTGAAAATGTTCGTGTAAAGTTGATAAGAGCATGACAAAATTAGAGACGGATTGCCTCAAGACTGTAGAGCCCCAAGGCCGGGAAGGTGTCACAAAGTGGAATTTCCTGGAGGCGGCAGTGATGCAATGCAAGTTAAGAGAAAGAAACTAGGTCGAGGAGTTTCAATGAAAAGCTTGAAGAGAGCTCACTTTAAGGTGGAGTTTCAAGAAAAATTGCAACGGGCCTAAGTGTTGTAGGACGACTAAAGAAAGGGTGCATTCGGGTGAAGCCCGAGATGGCCCAAGGTATGATGGTGAATCCGCCAAAGGCCCACGTGAGAGGGAGTAAGGTTAAAGACTTCACGACATGGTTACAATCAAAGAAAGAATTAAGGAATTAATCTAAAATCTCAAGTTGTTTTGATAAATGCTTGAAAAACAAGTCAAGGTGAAGATTTTTAAGATTTTGCCTTATTTTTCAAGAGGAGATGATGGTCCAAGAAAATTCAATTGAGTTGGAGAAGATGATGGCTTGAAGCAGAAGCAGCAAATCAAGATGAAGTAATTTTCTTTTCAGGCGACTGAGAGTTTTCTTTTTAGATGGAGTATGAATATGATTCAATTCCTACTCAATGAAGATTTATTTTTACAGATTAAAGGGTTTAGAATCCTTTTAGATCAAGGAGATCAACTCCTAATAGGATTGATCAAGATTCTTCCTGTATCCAATGGCTAAGATCATCTCATAGTCCAAATAAGAGTTGTATTGTAAAATTTTATAAATAAAGGGTTGTAACTTAGGATTTAGGTGGAGCAGAGGAGCAGAAAAAAGTTGTGTGAATAACAATGTAAGGCCCTAAAAGGTCAAGAATACCCTAAAATGTTAAGAAAGAGAGGAGCAAGGCGAAGGTGCATAGAGAAAAAGTATGCTCTTGTAATCTAGGCATATATTCAAGGAAAAGTGAATACTCTTGTGTCATTAAGAGGAAGGTTAGATCTCTTTGTGTCAAGTTTATTATAAAACTCTCTCAAGTTCTCTCCCCATGGACGCAGGCCAAGTTTGGGTCGAATCACATTAAATTGTATATTCTTCTTCTTGTACCTTTTAATATTCATCTTGTGTGCTAGAAGTAATCGATCTTATGGCGTGCTCGAGATCGTCGATGGGGATCTCCGTATCTCCCAACTATTGGTGTCATAGTAAGTATGGTATTCCGAGTTATGCACGCAACAATTGGTATTAGAGCATATCAATTTCGGTCACAACATTTTTTTCATAAGCATGCAGCTGTTAAGAATCTAACATCAGCGAAGGCGCATAAATGTGATGGATGAAGCGAGCTTTCGCTATAAATATTGAGTGATCGAGTCCGGGACTAATGACATATTCGAGTGACCGAGTCGTCTTCATATGAGGACAAGTTTGATATTTTGGAAAATGGAGAGATTCTCGGCAAAATTATTAGAGTACAAAGAGAATATGAGCCAACAAAAGAAAAGAATTTAGTCAGAGACTCAACACTCAACACATTTAAGGGTTCATCATTTGTCTATGTATTAATTTTGGAGCATGAGTGTCTTACCCTAAATTTCTGAATGTTATGCGTTGCATCACAATTGGTAGGGATGTACGGTGAAATCTGGTGTATGCTTACCATAAAGCAGCGATGAGGAGTGCTCTCTATTTATTGGAGGTTTCCATTGTTACCTAAGCTCGATTTGTTTACTCTCTGATTGCATTTATACATATTTCACAAGTTACACGAAGAAACGACATACTTCTTGAAAATTTTCTTATTATGCAATGATGATGTATCATTCGAAGGACTTCAGGAGGAACAAGAAGAATGTAGAAGTGATGTAAGTCTCATAACATTATTTTTAGAATTCTGTGGAAGATTTTAACAGACCTTTTTGTATCCTGAAATGTGGTTGATGCTATAAAATTTATCTGACTCGAGGACAAGCCTACACTGAGAATAGCTAAACATGAACCAACAGAAGAAGAAAAGAATTTTTATCAAAGATTCATCTCTCAACATATTTAAGGGAATTGTAACTTTTATCCAGAAAAAAAAGATATGTCTAGCAAGCTTTAATTCATGCCCTTCTTTGACTACTTATAATTTAGTAGCTTAGTTGTGTGCAATTTCTCTCATGTACGAACACTTTCATTGAGTTTAGTAAGCTTTCATTCATATATTTAGATGTCTAAAGACTCTAAACGTATAAAAAGATATGTATCATAATTATGTCATCAATAATTAGTCTTTGCAGCTTCAATTAAGGTTGTTTCAAAGCATATAGCATGAACTCCATGTGTGTAACACAACAGAGGGATTTACTTCTTGAAAATATACCAGAGAGCGATGAAAACTTAATAGCTAGCAAATCTCAATACAATGCCCAAATGACCATAAGAAGTACATAATACATATTTTCAAACAAAATAATTAATATAGCCCCCCAACTACAAATTGACAATAATCACATGAGCTCACACATGATAATGATTAGCGAAATCAATAACAAAAGCCATATATAGCTCTATGTAACACAACCATTGACCATACTTGTAGAGTCTTTACAACGTATCTCTCATGGGCTAGTGGCTTCCTCGGTAGATGGAACCTTTGGAACTGAGGGGAAAGATGGGAATTCGGGTAAGTGAGGAAGCTCGGGCTTCGGTAATTCGGGCAGGGGTGGAAGTTCAGGCTTTGGTAGAGTTGGCAGCTCAGGCTTTGGCAACTCAGGCAGGGGTGGTAGTTCAGGCTTTCGAAAGGTTGGCACCTCAGGCAATGGTGCTTGCTCTGTCTTAGATATGGTTGGTACCTTGGGCAAGGGTGGCGACTCAAACTTTGGCAATTCAGGCAGAGGAGGCAGTTCAGGCTTAGGCAGAGTTGGAATTTCAGGCAGTGGAGGCAGTTCAGGCTTGGGAAGTGTTGGAATTTCAGGCAGTGGAGCTTGCTCGGTCTTAGATATGGTTGGTACCTTGGGTAAGGGTGGCAATTCAAACTTTGGCAATTCAGGCAGTGGAGGCAGTTCAGGCTTGGGAAGTGTTGGAATTTCAGGCAGTGGAGGTACTTCAGGCTTGGGAAGTGTCGGAATTTCTGGTAAGGGAAACTCCAAAAGATGGCGGCCGGCTGCGTGGCACATGGAGTTGCTAAAAATGATGAGGACAACAGAGAGGCTTATGACGAAGAAACTAGCCTTCGAGGCCATGATGGCAAGCTGATTGAAAAAGAGGAAGAAAGAAATTGGCAAGTGGTGGAATGCTGTGAATGAAGAGACTAATCATGGGAGGTATTTATGGTGGCGTGAGCTTTGTGGATTTGCTGTGACTTGGCTTAGAGTTAGGTTGGTTGTTCAACTTTTTTAAGATTATTGGTCCTGTTATTTTTCTAGTGCTGTTGTTAGTTCAACTTCTTTGAAGCAAATCAAGAGCCAAAAATAGAATAAAATAACTCATTAAGAACTTCAGTGAGAGTTGAAATGTATAACTAGCCAACTACTTAGTAGCTAGGCCAAGCTTACCCGGCCATTTCCTGCCACGAAGGGTAGTTTCATAAATATTAGAAGACTTGGTGACTGTAGTCACCTGGCAGTTTTGAAGCAGATCCACGCGGACCAGCAGGTTTCGAAAGCTGTAGGAAATCCAGAGTTTCCTGCTCAAACCCTCGTGGTGGGGGGTCCCTTGGAGTAAACCTGAGACACCACATTTTCTTCTCCACTGTTGACGAGCCATATCATTTTCTCCCCGTGGTGCCTGAACGTTGTCCGGGAACCAATTGCAAAGTGCAATGTCCCCACAACATTTAATCTTCCAGAAATGAATTTTCAAGCCGTCTGCCAGAGTAAAACCAGACCCCATAAGGAAGACGTATTTGGAGGCATAAATCTCTCTCCAAAAATGGGATGTCGTCCTAAACGGGGGCTTCCGGGAATATAGAAAGAACGGTCGTATATTTAGAGGTCATCATGGTGGAGAGAGCTGATTGTGGATTGATATGGAGCTTCCACCACCACTTACCCAGGAGGGCCTTCTTCATGATTGGAGATTCATTACTCCTAGACATCCTTCATCTTTGATTTGCAGATGTTATCCTATGTGGCCAGATTATATATCTCTAGTTATATCTCTAGTTGGTCTGATTGCCTCTCCAAAAGAAGTTTCTTCTCATTTTGTCTAACCTCTTCAATGTTAGCCCTATTGTGTTTTAATTTGATTGATGAATATTCATTAAGCTATTTTTATACTAAAATTTCATACTCTAGTGTTTTGTGTTTTGAGCTAGATCAAAGCACTTCTACAGAGGTTGGAACAAATCTCATATTGCTATATCAATCAAAGAGGTGATAGAACATTTCTAGCTCAATTACTTAATTTATCGAGAATTCTCAAAGTGGAGGTAGAGTGAAGAGCAAATCAATGCAAAATCTATTGAAGTAAGAAAATCTAGCTGAAAATTGCTAAATTTACTTTAGAATACCGTGTAAGGCAAGAAGAATTGAGACAAGAAATTTAATTGGCACTAGAATTCATTATCGCATTTGTGCATATACGTTTTGTTTTGATATCTATTGTATTTTCTCCAAAGTTTTATTAAAATGCCCAAAATGTTTAAAATACCCATTTGAGGCTATATTTTTTGATTATATGTTTATTTGGATTTATACTGATTTCAAAATTGGGGATCATTTGGATCGTCTGCCAGAACTTAGCGGTCGACCGGATTGCAAATGCACATTTCAAAAGCTGAAGCAGCGCGCAGATGGATCGACCGCCAAAGTCTATCAAGCGTCCACTGTTTGACAGTTTTTGGACCCCACGTTTTTGTTGGGTCTCGGATCAACCGCCATGGTCAATACTTCGTCTGCCAAAATCGATTATGCACTCAGTCGGATCGACTGCTAGGGACGATCGACCGTTCGTTGCTTGACAGTATTCTGCCCCAACTCTTGAGTGCATCATTGATCGACCACCATGGCCTATCAATCGACTGCCAGCACAGCTTTGTCCTGTTTGGATCGACTGCCGGGTACAATCATCCGTTCCTTAGGTTTTGAATTTGTGCTCGAACTTTTTGATTTCTTTTGATTATTTTAATTTGATTGCACAATACTATTCTTCATTGATACAATCGTATGTGACTATTGACATTTTTACTATTCATCCATGGATCAACTAGAGACGATCATTCATCTACTGGATCTAGCGCACTGAGTTGGCTGTGTTTTGAGTGATCAAACAGATCGACTGCCAAGCTTCAGCGGTTGATTGAAATAGTGCAGATTTTTATTTTGAGGGGATTTTGACATGAAAGTTTGGGTTGAACTTCGTTTCACCCATACTTATCTTCTCCTCTCATAAATACTTAATTAGTCTACAATTTTGTATTATTATATCGCATTTCCTACCGATTTATGAATAAAATATCATTTCTAATTACGTTTTGGTCTACTTTGCAGATAAATCAAGAGTCCAATGGCCAAAAGGTAATAAGAGCTTAATTAAACCCATTTTTGGGTAATTAAATCTGTAATTCTTGGAGGCCAAGTAAGGGATCTTCTAGATGATACATTAAATCTAGACCCTTGTGTACGACAGACGAATATCCGGCCAAAAATACCGAAATCCGAATATACCAAGAAAGTCCTAGAAGAGACGGGGACGCGCTCACCGAAACCAGAGACTTATATCCCTGGTATTGCTGTGAAAACGTGGTAATAACAGCGTTTCCGTAGCAATATGGTGGAGCCACGCGTCGATCTCCGACGCGTGGCTGGCCCCGTCTCATCTTCTAGAAGCCTTGTATGTCTATAAATACCTCTATAGAGGCCCGAAACGCTAGCAGTTTTGAATTTTAGGCTAGGTTTTCTATCTTTAGTGTAGTGTAGTGTAAGTGTTCTTCCTTTCTTTTCTTTTGTATTTTTATTTTGTTTTTAGATTTTATAGTAGGGCTGAGAGATTCAGAGAGAGATAGAGAGGGATTGATGTAATAGAAAGTGACAATCTATGTAAAGGTGCCTCCTTTCTTCTCCATTGTAATCTTCTTCATCTTCTACATGATGCTTAGCTAATCTTTTCTTCTCATGACAATCTAACTACTAACCACTAACCATCAACCACTTACTTGATAATCCACATGAATCTAGTAGCCTCTACAAGGCCTTACTCTTGCAAGAGTCATTGATGGCTCATGATGATGGATTCTAACATTCTAACATTTCTAACACCTAACCCACTAACTTGCTAACTTGTAAAGCTAACTTTATTTCATGCTCACTTCTAACCGATTTTAATGATTTAATAGTAGCTTGTAACTTGTTATGTGGTATGGATGTGTTGTTTGAATATAGAAGAAAAATCTCATGGGCCATGCTCTGTATCGTCTCTTGAAGCCAAGGATTAGTGATGGCCGAGGATCCATGTGAGGTAACTATCACTAAGAGGTTAGCATGGTTAGTGGAGCAATTAGTAGTTAGTAGCCATGAGTTTTATTTTACTTTGTTTTGAAAATTATTTCCAAATTTCTTTTATCATTTTTCTATCAATGTCTTCACCACTTTTTTAGTTTACCTTTGTTCCATCTTTATTTTGTTTTTCAAACCACTTCTCCCTTATTTTTACATCGCTTTCATCGCTCTCCTCACCTATCACTTTCTGGATTTCTTTTATTTTCTTTTTCATTCTTTAAACAAAGAAGACTTGTTAAAAACCAACGTGAATAAAGACTGTTAATGCTTCTATCGCCTCCCGTCCCTGTGCATTTGACCCGTTGAGCCAATGCTATAATGAAAGTATCGAGGAAACATTAGCACATACAAGCTTTTCATTGATTTCATATTACACATCTTCGAGTGCTGGTGTCGCCTCGACCAAATTTTTGGCGCCGTTGCCGGGGATCGAACCCGGGATACCCGTGTGACAGGCGGGAATACTCACCACTATACTACAACGACATATTAATTGATTTTTTCTTCCCTCGCTATTTATTTCATGCATACATACATCACGATGCATTGAGGACAATGCATGAGATAAGTGTGGAGGAGGGTTTACTAACATAGAGTTTTTAGACTTTCTTTCTTTTAGACTTCTTTTAGGATATTCTTAGAATTTTCCTTTGTATTCGATTTTTTCCCTTTCTTTAAAATTTTTTTTTTGAAACAAGAGACAAAGTTTTGATCTATTTTTAAGAAAATTAAGATGATCTTAGAAATTAAGGAAACCTTAATTATGACATCTTAAACCTAGCTGAATGGTTAGACGAGAAAGGTGTCGTATTATGGAGTATAAATGAGCACAAATATATGTATTCAATTAAGGAGATAAGGTTTAGAAACAACCTCAAGTGCTTAGATCACTCCACAAATGTATGAAAGATGATTAATATACCCTTTCTTATCTCCGTTATAGCATAGGGTTATACCGAGTCGATTCTCAGGGAGAGCTTGCGATGGAAGCTTTACGATAGGTAGTGAAGATGTAAAACGAGAATTCTTCTATGCTTAAAAAAATAAAGAATAAAACAATGAAGAAGAAATGAAAGAATGGATGGATATGTTCATGATGGAAATCGAGAGAAATCAAAATCAAGATTGGATTTAGTATTCACACTAAAAGAAAGTAAAACTTTGAAAGAATTTAAGATGAAAAAACCATGGCTAGCTAACCTTACTTCCTTGCTAAAGACTTACTAAACTCCGTGATGGTGATGCTTGCCTCATGTTGACTCATCGGCATATGTATGTCTTGCGTGTTGGTCTAATTACTTTCCCACTTGGATGATGGGGATCATTCTTGGACTTGTCTTGTAGACTTCATAGATGTCATTGGCCTACAAGTAGACTTTCAATAATGGAATCAAAAGAGCGACACACAAGGGAGGCTAAGGAAGAAGATACAACATACATCAATTGAAAGTGAAGAAGTTGTACATCTATTAGCATATGTTTGGTGATCCATCTCCATGTTCCATCAAGGCACTTGTTCTAAAGACAAGGCTCTAAATGAGGCACACATGAATCATATGGAGAATTACAACAAGATACTAGCCAAGTATGAAAGTAACCCATCGGAGAAGAGAAGATCATACACTTTGCAAGATTAAAGATAGCAATCACCCATGAGTTAGTAATTAGCAAGGTAAGTTGTTAGCTAGCCATGAGAAGAAAGAATTAGCTACTAGCCATTAGAAAAGCAAAACAAAGCATGAATAAAATTGCAAGTAAAGTAAACTAGAAGTAAAGAAAGCAAAATAATACTAGAAATTGCTTGAGTAGAGTGAAGAGAATGGATGAATCCTTGCTCCACAAGTTGTCACACCTTGATTACACAAGCTCTCTCTCTCTTACAATCTCTCTCTTGCAAAGATTTCTAGGGAAGAAGAAGACTAAGAGAAAGAAAACCTAGAGAAAAATCCTACAAAAATACAATGATCTATCCTCTTCTCTCTCTTCTTTTGTTCAGTCTTTTCTCGCAGGTCCAGGTGCAGTATTTATAGGATCAGAGAGAAGCTTCGAGAGCCTAGGCCGTTGGCGCAAAATCCGAGATCCAACAGACCCAGATCTGCCGCAGATTGGCGGCAAGGCGCGGCAGTTTTGTGGCCGTTGGCTAATAACTTTCTGGTACGAAGTTGTTACAAGTTTGTTAGCCATGTGGTCTTCTAGAACCTTGAGTTGGCGCGCGGATCTCTCTTAATTCTGGATTCAAATTTGGGCTTTATCTTAGGCTTAGAATTAATCTCTTTAATTATTGCTAATTAAAGTGATTATTGGGCTTTCTCTCATTTGAGTGTGGACCTGCAAATATATAGAGAAGATGAGTAAAAATCATATATTTATTTGCAATATGCATGGGAATGATATGGTAAAATATGCACATTTGTGTACTAATCACACCCCCACACTTATTCTTTTGCTCGTCCCGAGCAAAACAAAGAAAAAGAAAAGAAAAACTATACTACTAATTTTATTACACCACTTTCGCAGGTGACGCGATTGCACTGAGCACGTGCAACAAGCCGTTAAACCTCTAGGTTACCCTGAAGGAGGAGTGTTGTCTCCTGAGGGTTTTCAGCGGATTGCACCCACAAAATCCATAAAGAAAGAAAACAAATGTTAGTGTTTTGAAAATGCATTTTGAAAGAGAGACATGTTTTTGAACTATTTTTGCAAAAATATAAGTGATCTTAGGTCATAAGTCCACCTATAATCATTCTTTCTTAAACTTAGTCTCTATGCAAGATCTTATCTTCAATTAAGGTAAGAGTTCAAAATTGAATTGAATACTTTATCTTTCATAAAACCTAGATAATATGCACACCGTGTTCAGTGAAAATTTCTGGGATTTCAACTCCAACCATCAAGCCATTTATTTATTTATATATATATATATTTTTATATATTTTTTTCTTTTTCTTCCCTTAGTTTAGGCTTTCTAGTTCACCCTTGTAACGAGCCTATAACCGATGACTCCCAAACCAGTCGGTCTTAGGGCACCAGATGAGAAAACATCCCTCGGGTTAAGGTCTGGAGTGAAAAAGGCCACAAAACTAAAGGGGATTATTCCTTTGATCACCGTTAGGCGTGAATAATCATGCTTCTTGAGGCATAATTCTCCAGCTTAATGAGTGATGTTTTTCACCGTTAGGCGTGAATAAGCATGCTTCTTGAGGCATAATTATCCAGCTTAATAAGTGATGTTTTATTTTTTTTTATTAATTTTTTTATTTATTTTATGGCATTTTAGGTCTTTGTTTCCATCCCAAAAATGTGTAAGTGTGAAGTGCATATTATCTAAGGCAATAAATTCAAGATAAAAATATCTCCTCAATTTTTCTTACTTAGCCTATAATTTCAAACAAGATCTATTATTTCAACTAGGTTTAAGATGTCATAATTAAGGCTTTCTTAATTTCTAAGATACATCTTAATTTTCTTAAAAATAGATCAAAACATTTGTCTCTTATTTCAAAAAGTTTTTTTATTTTATTTTTTATTTTTTTAATTATTTTTTTATTTATTTTTTTATTTCTAAAAAGAAGTGTAAAAGAAAGAAGATCTAAAAACTCTATGTTAGTAAACCCCCCCACACTTATTTCATGCATTGTCCTCAATGCATCATGATATATGTATGCAAGAAATAGGTAAGAGGTAAGAAACTTTTATTTACAAAAAAGTGCAAAAAATTATTTACAAAGAGTATATACAAGTGTAACCATTACCTAGGCTTTTGGTCGTTTTCCTCTGGCCCGTTTCCCATCATTCCAGTGCGTCTGCTTTCGTGAACTCAGTTGGGAAACGGTTTGAATTTTGTTAGCCTTAGGTGTTTCCAGATTCAATTTTTTATTATTATCATTCACCCTCATTCCACCACATTGTTTATTAAAAAATTCCTTATCTCCACTCTCACTCTGAATCTCATCACTTCCAATGTTAAGGAAATTCAGCTCCTCTCCATACAATTCTTCAAAACTAAGGTCAACATCCGGAAGTGGACAATTAGCTAACCTACCCCGAGTTGACTCATCTAGATACATGATCTCATCAGCAAACAGATCTTCAAAGGAAATATCAATCGGAGGTTCGGATATATTCACAGTTGGCTCATTGAAGGTGAAAATATCCAAATCAACTTTCCCCTGTTGAAAGGGTACTCGGAAAAGAGAATCACAAGATTTTGACTCATCTTTTGAATCTTCACCTTCTTCCTCACGATTGTTACTAATGAAGCTAACCTCAAATGTTTGATCTTTTATTTTATGAGGCTGTGTGTGGAAGACATTGTGTTCATGTGTCATGTGACCAAAGGTCAACCTCATTGATCCATTCCGGCAATTAATGATGGCATTTGCAGTAGCCAGGAATGGTCGTCCCAAAATGACAGGAGTTTGAGCCCTTTGATTGGAATTAGACACAGGTTTTGTTTCAAGGACTATAAAGTCAACAGAATAAATGAATTCCCCAACTTTGACAAGGACATCGTGAATTTCCCCCTTTGGTCTAGTGATAGAGCGATCAGCCAATTGGATAGTTATTTGGGTAGGACGGAGATCACCTAACCCCAATTGTTGGTACACAGAGAAAGGCAGGAGATTGATGCTGGCCCCCAAATCAAGAAGTGCCCTATTAATGGTGGTCTGTCCTATGATGCATGAAATGGTGGGGCTCCCTGGGTCTTTGTATTTAACAGGAATTGGACCATTGAGCAGCTCGCTGATGGATGATGCTAGGAAGACTTTTTTAGGGACTTGTGTTTTTCTCTTCTTGGTGCACATTTCCTTTAAGAATTTAGCATATGATGGCACTTGTTGTATGGCATCAAGAAGAGGGACATTGATTTGGACCTTATTAAACATTTCTTTTATTTTCTCCATGTGAGCATTTGTCTTGGGATTCTTAAGCCTATTTGGAAATGGTACTCTAGGCTTATAAGGTTGCTCATCTACCTTTTCTTTACCCTTGGTCTTGGAAGTGGATGGCTCTGTACTAAAAGATGGGTTGTCAGAAGTTGGTTGCATTGGGACAGGAGGTGTTAGCTTTGGTACTGGATGAGATGGTGGACTAGAAACCTTATTATCTATTTGTTTTCCAGATCTCAGGGTATGAATAGCATGACATTGACTGGGTCCTGAATCTTCCACTTCATTCAAAGGGAAGTGATGTTTGGGAGTTGGCAATGGCTGACTTGGTAACATTCCTTTTTGTCTTTCATCCAATTGCCTAATTTGGACCTTCATTTTATTCAACTCCTGCTCCTGGTTCTTTGTAAAGGTTTCTAACATTTTTTTCAACTCTGATATTTCTGAATTATTTTGGGGTGGATGTTGTTGATATGGAGATTGGAATTGTGATTGGTAGTATGGTGGGTTTTGATATGGTTGTGACTGAGGTGGACTTTGAGATGGATGAACATACAGTGAATTATGATTGAAACTAGATGTGTGAGAATGAGCATTATATGGATGTGAAAGTAGTGGTATGTAATGCTCAGAACCAGACTGACTCCATGAAAAATTTGGATGGTTCTGCCATCCTGAATTGTATGTGTTGGAGTATGGATGTCTGGTAAATGCTGCATTCATGTTCTCCTGATATGATTGGGGCTGATACAAAGGACATTCCTCAAAGACATGGCTAAGGTCATGACAGTTGGTGCAACCCGGCTGAATTACAGGCAATGGGTTGACCTGATTTACAACAGAATTTCCCCTAGACTCAAGCAGTTCTATCCTCTTCATTAATTGTGTGATCTTGGCATCTGCAGCTAGAGAGGATTCTATGGAGTGCGTACCAGTTCTGGAAGTGGGGGAGTGGATTTATCAGGACATGACTCCCACTGAATGGTTTTCTCAGCTAGGGTTTCAAAGAGATCCCACCCCTGATGTTCATTTTTCTTCAAAAATTCCCCTTGACACATGGATTCAAGGAGGGTTTTCGTTTGGTAATCTAAACCGTCATAGATAATCTGGCACAGACGCCATTTCTCTATGCCGTGATGAGGACATAGGGCTAGAAGGTCTTTGAAACGCTCAAGATACTTCCAGAAAGGTTCATTTGGTTCCTGCTTGAATTGCATGATATTCTTTCGCATGAGGGCTGTTTTGTGGATAGAATAGAATTTCTTAAGAAAGTCCTTTACAAAATCCTCCCACGAAGATATGGAACTGACGGGAAGATTGTAAAGCCACTTCTTAGCTAAATCTTTAAGTGCAAACGGTATGAACCGTAACCTAACAGCATCCTCGGTTAGTTGGGAAATTCTCATCATTTGGCATACCTCTTCAAACTCACGAATAAAGAGGTACGCGTCCTCAGACTCTAGACCATGGAATCGGGGAAGTGTATTAATGAATTGCGGTTTCAGCTCGAAGTGATTTCCATTGGGCTCGGGAGAAGAATGCAGGATGGAAGGGAGGTGCGAATCGGATAGAATCGATCCTGAAGTGAGACGTTGTTTTTCATAATGTCAAGTGGTTGTGTAAGTACAAGTGTAGAAAGTCTATCAAGTCTTGCAGAATTTGGATCACGAAACCACTCTCGCATATACAATCATAAACAACGTGCACCGATCACACCAGCGAAAAAGAGAAAATAACAAATAATTAAAAAGAAAAATCAATCCAAGCTTCTAGGATTCCTGGACCTAGACGACTCCTAACAGATTAGACCGTCCACAGGAGGTTTAGTGTAGACTTTGACTATAAGCAAATCAGCCAGGGAAGGTCAAGGTTGGTGGGAGGTTTTCCGTCAGAGACGTTCCTTAATTAAGTAACCAGCAACCTTCGGGCTTTCGGCCCTCAATCCCTTTCCTAGACACTGATTTTACAAAAGTCAATTTCCAACACTTTTCCCCCTTAGGATAATCTCCTAAGTGAGTCCGAGTTGTCCCTAGGGCCAGCGTCTAGCAGTTTTTATTTAGAAGCTTAGGATTGTGAGTGCTTAGAAATGATTTTTGGCCAAGGAAAGGGTGATAAAATCCCCACCTTATCTTATTTATCGGTTATGCCCTTAAAATTGAATTGTGCAAGTGTACAAGATAGATAACAAGGATTCACTCAAAGCATGAAAATCAAGCAAGAGATGATTCCTAGTCTACATGCAATGCTTACGTACCTTGCATCCAGCACTCTTCAACAGTAAAAGTAAATGAATTGAAAAGACACGTGCCTAGAATGCAAATATCTAAACAATTTTTTAACTTTTCAACCAATTTTTACTGTTGATTATTAGCAGGAGTATGGTGAAGAATACAAGAAATTAAGTACTGCAGCAGAAGTATTTTGCAGAGCTGAAGATCCTGCAGAAAAATGATCAATAGTGAGCTCCTCCTTGCCGCAGAACCGCGGCTTTTGCCGTGGGAACACGGCAAGTCAGAGGGATCCTGGTCTCTGCTTTCGAGAGTAGAGGCCCAGGTCCACTTATATGTCACTGCAATGCAAAGTTTTCTGTTTCTTCAACCTGTAACCTGCAACAGAGAAGAAGATTCGTTTAGTTCTTCACTTTAAAGAAAATCCGTTGCTCTCCTCGGCAACGGCGCCATTTTGGTTAGACGAGAAAGGTGTCGTATTATGGAGTATAAATGAGCACAAATATATGTATTCAATTAAGGAGATAAGGTTTAGAAACAATCTCAAGTGCTTAGATCACTCCACAAATGTATGAAAGATGATTAATATACCCTTTCTTATCTCCGTTATAGCATAGGGTTATACCGAGTCGATTCTCAGGGAGAGCTTGCGATGGAAGCTTTACGATAGGTAGTGAAGATGTAAAACGAGAATTCTTCTATGCTTAAAAAATAAAGAATAAAACAATGAAGAAGAAATGAAAGAATGGATGGATATGTTCATGATGGAAATCGAGAGAAATCAAAATCAAGATTGGATTTAGTATTCACACTAAAAGAAAGTAAAACTTTGAAAGAATTTAAGATGAAAAAACCATGGCTAGCTAACCTTACTTCCTTGCTAAAGACTTACTAAACTCCGTGATGGTGATGCTTGCCTCATGTTGACTCATCGGCATATGTATGTCTTGCGTGTTGGTCTAATTACTTTCCCACTTGGATGATGGGGATCATTCTTGGACTTGTCTTGTAGACGTCATAGATGTCATTGGCCTACAAGTAGACTTTCAATAATGGAATCAAAAGAGCGACACACAAGGGAGGCTAAGGAAGAAGATACAACATACATCAATTGAAAGTGAAGAAGTTGTACATCTATTAGCATATGTTTGGTGATCCATCTCCATGTTCCATCAAGGCACTTGTTCTAAAGACAAGGCTCTAAATGAGGCACACATGAATCATATGGAGAATTACAACAAGATACTAGCCAAGCATGAAAGTAACCCATCGGAGAAGAGAAGATCATACACTTTGCAAGATAAAGATAGCAATCACCTATGAGTTAGTAATTAGCAAGGTAAGTTGTTAGCTAGCCATGAGAAGAAAGAATTAGCTACTAGCCATTAGAAAAGCAAAACAAAGCATGAATAAAATTGCAAGTAAAGTAAAACTAGAAGTAAAGAAAGCAAAATAATACTAGAAATTGCTTGAGTAGAGTGAAGAGAATGGATGAATCCTTGCTCCACAAGTTGTCACACCTTGATTACACAAGCTCTCTCTCTCTTACAATCTCTCTTGCAAAGATTTCTAGGGAAGAAGAAGACTAAGAGAAACAAAACCTAGAGAAAAATCCTACAAAAATACAATGATCTATCCTCTTCTCTCTCTTCTTCTGTTCAGTCTTTTCTCGCAGGTCCAGGTGCAGTATTTATAGGATCAGAGAGAAGCTTCGAGAGCCTAGGCCGTTGGCGCAAAATCCGAGATCCAACAGACCCAGATCTGCCGCAGATTGGCGGCAAGGCGCGGCAGTTTTGTGGCCGTTGGCTAACAACTTTCTGGTACGAAGTTGTTACAAGTTTGTTAGCCACGTGGTCTTCTAGAACCTTGAGTTGGCGCGCGGATCTCTTTTAATTCTGGATTCAAATTTGGGCTTTATCTTAGGCTTGGAATTAATCTCTTTAATTATTGCTAATTAAAGTGATTATTGGGCTTTCTCTCATTTGAGTGTGGACCTGCAAATATATAGAGAAGATGAGTAAAAATCATATATTTATTTGCAATATGCATGGGAATGATATGGTAAAATATGCACATTTGTGTACTAATCACTGAAATAATGGATCTTGTTTAAGATTATAGGCTAAGTAAGATAAATTGGAGAGATAATTTTATCTTGAATTTTTTGCCTTAGATAGTATGCACTTCACACTTACACATTTTTAGGATGGAAATAAAGACCTAAAATGTCATAAAGCAAAAATAAATGAAAGAAAAATTAATATTATAAATAAAAAATCACTTATTAAGCTGGATAATTATGCCTCAAGAAGCATGATTATTCACGCCTAACGGTGGTAAAAAAACAAATAATTCCCCTTAGTTTTGTGGCCTTGTTTACTGGAGTCCTTAAACTCGAGAGAAGTTTTCTCATCTGGTACCCTAAAACCGTCTGGTCTGGAAGTCATCGGTTAAAGGCTCACTACCCGAGTAAATTAGAAAGTCTAAAAAGACTAAAGGAAGAAAAAAAGAAGAAAAAGAGAAATATATATATATATAAATAAAATGGCTTGAGGGTTAAAGTTGAAATCTCAAAAAACTTCACTATCACAAAGTGCATATTATCTAGGTTTTATGAAGGATAAATATTCAATCCAAATTTCAATTCCTACCTTAATTGAAGACAAGATTTTGCATAGAGACTAAGTTTAAGGAAGAATAATTTTTGGTGGACTTATAACCTTAGCTCGCTTATATTTTTGCATAATATTTTGAAAACTTGTCTCTCTTTCAAAATGTGCTTTCAAAATACTAACATTTGTCTTCTTTCTTTATAGATTTTATGGGTGCAATCCGTTGAAAACCCTCAGGAGACAAAACTCCTCCTCTAGGGGTAACGTAAAGGTTTAACGGCTTGTTGCACACACTCAGTGTAATCGCGCCACCTGCGAAAGTGGTGAAATAACATGCGTTGTATAATTTTTCTTTTCTTGTTTTGCTCGAGACAAGCAAAATATAAGTGTGGGGGTGTGATTAGTCTACAATTCTGCATTATTATATCGCATTCCCTACCAATTTATGAATAAAATATCATTTCTAATTGCGTTTTTGTCTACTTTGCAGATAAATCAAGAGTCCAATGGCCAAAGGGTAATAAGAGCTTAATTAACATTTTCGGGTAATTAAATCGGCAATTCTTGTAGGCCAAGCAAGAGATCTTCTAGATGATACATCGAACCTACACCCTTGTACATGTTAGACGAAGATCCAGCCAAAAATACCAAAAGCCGAATATACCAAGAAAGTTCTAGAAGCGACGGGGATGCGCTAGCCAAAACTAGGGACTTATGTCTCTGGTATTGCCGCGAAAACGTGGCAATAGCCGTGTTTCCGCGGCAATATGCTGTATGCCTATAAATACCTCTGCAGAGGCCCGAAACGCAAGCAGTTTTAGATTTTAGGCTAGGTTTTCTATCTTTAGTGTAGTGTAGTGTAAGTGTTCTTCCTTTCTTTTCTTTTGTATTTTTATTTCGTTTTTAGATTTTGTAGTAAGGCTAAGAGATTTAGAGAGAGATAGAGAGGGATTGATGTAATAGATGGTGACAATCTATATAAAGGTACCTCATTTCTTCTCCATTGTAATCTTCTCCATCTTCTACATGATGCTTAGCTAATCTTTTTTTCTCATGGCAATCTAACTACTAACCTCTAACCACTTACTTGATAATCCACATGAATCTAGTAGCCTCTACAAGGCCTTACTATTGCAAGAGCCATTGATGGCTCATGATGATGAATTCTAACATTCTAACATTTCTAACACCTAACCCACTAACTTTCTAACTTGCAAATACTAACTTTATTTCATGCTCACCTCTAACCGGTTTTGATGATTTAATTGTAGCTTGCAACTTGTTATATGATATGGATGTATTATTTGAATGTAGAAGAACAATCTTATGGGCCATGCTCTGTATCGTCTCTTGAAGCCAAAGATTAGTGATGGCCGAGGATCAATGTGAGGCAACTATCACTAAGAGGTTAGCATGGTTAGTGGAGCAATTAGTAGTTAGTAGCCATGAGTTTTATTTTACTTTGTTTTGAAAGTTATTTCCAAAATCCTTTTATCATTTTTCTATCAATGTCTTTACCACTTTCTTAGTTCACCTTTGTTCCATCTTTATTTTGTTTTCCAAACCACTTCTCCCTTATTTTCACATCGCTTTCATCGCTCTCCTCATCTATCACTTTCTGGATTTCTTTTATTTTCTTTTTTATTCTTTAAACAAAGAAGACTTGTTAACAACTGACGTGAATGCTTTTATCGCCTCCCGTCCCTGTGGATTCGACCCGTTGAGCCAATGCTATAACGAAAGTATCGAGGGAACATTGACACATACAAGCTTTTCATTGATTTCATATTACACATCTTCGAGTGCTGGTTCCGCCTCGATCAATACTATTTCTCACAATTTTTTCAATAACTTTTGAGAAAACATTTGATAGCTTTTGAAAACAAGAACTTACTCTAAGATTTTCAAAGCAAATACTTTTCTTTATCATACTTATTTTTCAATATTTTTAAGAGCGATTCAAGTGTGCTTTCCTCTTGTGATCGAGACTTACTTTACACTCTATTTTCACTCACAATCTCTTCAAAAGTTCATTTAGAATCTAGATCCAAACTTTCAGCTTGTTTTTCTCAAACATGTAGATTTAAAAGTGACAAGTTTTACTTGTCTTGATTCTTCTTGCTAGTAGACCTCAAAGTTGTAATTTTCATTTATCGGTATTTGAGCTATATTGGTTCTTATATTATAAAGAGAACAAACTCTTCTTGTGATTATTTGTTGGTGAGAAAATCTAACCACTTGGGAAGTGGTTGGTGAAGTTCTACACATCAACCTAGAAAAGAAGTGGGTTGAAAGGTCTAGACTTCTATCTGGAAAGAAAATCGGTTATAAAGATCTAAACTTCTACTCGGAAAAGAAGTTACCAATAGAGATTGATTGAAATCCGAGAAAAGATGCCTCTAGGTAGAGGAGTAGGCCAATTGGCAGCTGAACCACTATATATCACGCGTCGACTCTGATTTCTCTATCTCTCACTCTCCTTCTCTCTTATTTATTTGATTATTACTTTTTGGATAATTGCTTACTTGTCTTTATACCATTATTTTCCTCATCCAATCAAATTGCATAATAATTGTTTTAATTAGTTTTAAAACATTATCCACCCCTCAAGGGTCGCCATATAGACTTTCATTCAGCACCTACATAGGAAGTTGAAAGAAAGACAAAAAAAATAGAGGGGAGTGGGCGACAGAGTGGAGTATAAGGAGGGTAATGCGCCCTCCTAAAGGCAATTGCTTTCCCTTGTACCCCAACTGAAGGAGGGTAGTTAGTTCCAAAGATCATGGATCATGGATTCTTGGTTCACTAGTGTGTGGACTTGAGGAGATGATGCTTGTAAATTCAATGAAGATGAAGATGAACGAGGTCTAAAACAAAAATCTGAAAGAGTCTTGTTGTTGTCGCGATTTTATTTATTATCATTTCCTTTGTGTTTGTTGTACTACTTTGAAGAACTAGGAGTAATGATTATGATAAATGTTTGTTTACTGGGTTACTCCTTTTGTTTTTTTTTGCTTTCTTTATTTCATACTGACCCTCACCTTGTTATTAAGTGTTCTCTAAATTGTACAACTATATTTTTGTTTGCGGCTGTAATTAAATATTGGTTTCAGGATTGTTCTTGATGAAAGAATGGAAGAACTTTCATTTATCTTGTTCATTTTTGATATTTAGATTATCTCAAGTTTTCATTTTATCTTTAGCGGATACCTTAATTCTTTTTCGAAGATCATATACATTGTTTGCATATTTGTCTTTGGGATTTTTAACGATTCATATTTATAGTACCCGACTATGCGTGGGTCCGGTTCTAGGTATAAATCTCAATATCCCCCCCCCCCCCAACACACACACACACACACACACACACACACACACAGAGAGAGAGAGAGAGATGTTGGAAAGAGAGAGATTTTTACTGAGGGAGTTGACCCGGTACGTCAAGGGATCGTCGAGGAAGTCGGTGACAAGAGACGATGGAAGAAACAGCAGAAAACAGCAGCAGCAGCAGAGTATCTAGCAGGGTTCGGTCGACCGGTCCGGTCGACCGACGTGCACAGCGTGCACAGGAATTGGGCGGTTGACCGGCCAGTCGACCGTAACCCTCTGTCTGCAGGAACCCCAACTCTCGGGTTCTCTGGGTCGACCGCCCGGTCGACCGGAGTGGCCCTGTCTACAGGAACCCAACTCTCGGGTTTTCTGGGTTGACCGTTCCGGTCGACCGGAAGAGGAAGCAGGTAGTCGGTCAACCGGCCGGTCGACCGACAGTCGGGTCTGGGCGGAAAAACTGCTGCTCCGCAGATTTGGATATTTAAGGCTGTTTTGGTTTCTAGGGTTTGTAAGCAATCACAAAGGCTGCGGGAAAAGTAAGGCTGCATCTCTCTTGCATTCAAAGAGGTTGCTAGCAAGTTGTAACCCTCCTCAAAAGTAATAATCTCTCCATTGATTGCCCCGAGGACGTAGGCATTCAGGCTGAACCTCGTTAAATCGTGTGTTTTGTGATTGTGTGTTCTTCTCTTGTGATTTCTGTGATTTGGGTGTTTTTGTGGCTGTGGAGATTGTGTGATTCTCTATTGGTTGTTGTCGGTGCGCACAACAAGTGGTATCAGAGCATCCAGGTTGCTCTTTGGGATTTCTGAGGATTCGGAGGGCTCGAGATCGGATCCGGTGGAGATCGTGTGTCGATCTCAGATCTGAGGTATTGAGTGTTCAAGGAGATCGTGTGTCGATCTCAGAAGGACTCAAGGAGGGCTCGTTGAATCCGTGGTGGAGTAGATCTGGTGAGAAACTCATTCTAGGGTTTCACGGGACAGGTAAAAATCACATTTTTATCTGGGTAATAGATCTATTTCAAGTTAGTTGATCTTCCGCATAGATAGAGAATCAGGAAAAAATCTCAATGGCAGCAGAAACTGCATCTGTTAAGACAATGAACAATCACCCAAGGATTGAAGTTGTTAAGTTCAATGGAACTAATAATTTCGGGATGTGGAGGTGTGAGGTTATGGATGCACTGAATGCATCGAACCTCGAGGACACGCTCCTATTGGAAAGGAAGAAGAACAGGACCACTGATGAAGAGTGGGCGAAGATGAACAGATCGGCATGTGGCTTGATACGTTCATGTTTGTCACAAGATATAAAATACCTTGTGCAACATGAGACGTCTGCGAAGAAACTATGGGAAACCCTAGAGAAAAAATACCTGACTAAGAGTGTAGAGTCCAGGTTGCAGCTTAAGAGTAAGCTGTATCAATTTCGGATGAAGAAGGGGAGCACAGTAAATGAGCACATCAACCGATTCACGAAGCTTCTTACAGATTTGATAAACGTGGATGTCGTGGTAGGAGAGGAAGACAAGGCAATCATTCTTCTGAACTCACTCCCACCGGAGGAGTATGAGACATTCACTATGACGTTTATCAATGAAAGGCAGACCTTAGTGTATGATGAAGTGTCATCTGCACTGATGAGTTATGAGACAAGGAAGAAGGAGATGCATCCTTCTCAGTCGAGCTCAGTGGCGGAGGCTTTGGAAGTAAGAGGCAGGGGTTCATCAAGGAAGGGCAAAGAGATTAGAGGAAGATCGAAGTCCAGGTCGGGCTATAGGGATCTGAGGAAGGATCAGTGCATTTTCTGCCGAGAGATAGGGCACTGGAAAGTGGACTGTCCGAATTTCAAGGGGAAGAAGAAGGAGTCGAAGGCTGAAACAAATCTTGCAAAAGTGACGAATACTCAGAGGAGCAGGTCACAGGCAGATGGAGCAGATTCGGACTCATCAGGTTTCTCGTTTTCAGTCAGTTCTCCCATTATTGGTAACTCATGGAAAGATGAGTGGATTCTGGATACAGGTACAACATACCATGCGTGCCCTAATCGGGGCTGGTTTTCCAACTTTGAGCAGCTGGAGGGGTGTTCGGTCGTTATGGGCGACGATCACCCATGTAGCGTGGAGGGTGTAGGTACAATCCGAATCAGGATGTTTGATGGGATGGAAAGGGAGCTGAAAGGAGTGAGGTATGTACCTCAGTTGAAGAGAAATCTAATCTCCGTGGGAACTTTGGAAGCATCGGGCATGGTGATATCTGTTCGAGATGGCGATCTCAGGATGATCAAGGGCTCGATGGTGGTAATGAAGGGCGTCCGCCGAGGAAATCTCTACTACTTGAAGGGTAGTACGATTACAGATCAGGTGGAGACTTCAAGTTCTTCAGATGATGTTGGCCCAGAGGACTGGCAGGGAAAGGTCGGACACGAAGATGGAAGGTCTTTGCAAGCTCCTGCAAAGAAGGAATCCATGGAAGGTGCTGCTACCTGCAAGTTGGAAGGTGGACACAGCGTTCTGGACAAGAAGACGGTGAGATTCAGCACCAATACTCACCACAATGAAGGTCTTCTTGATTGTGTTCACGTGAGTGTATAGGGACCTGCTAAGACGGCATCGCTTGGAGGTCACAGGTACTTTGTCTCTTTCATTGATTGTTCATCTAGGCAGTTGTGGATATATCCTATGAGACAAAGGGGTGAAGCCCTAGATGTGTTGAGGAAGTGGAGAGGAAAAATGGAGAGGCAGATAGGTTGGAAGATAAAGGAGCTTCATATTGGTAATGTTGGAAAAGACATTGACCGATTCCTACAGTTTGGCCAGAACACAGGGATTGCTACTCACTTCTCAACAGGTACAGATGGGTTGGCTAAAGAAGTGGTCCGTTCCTTGCTGGAGGAGGTTCGGAAGTTATTGTCTAATGCAGGATTGGACAAGTCGCTTTGGGCTGAGGCGACAGAATATGCTAGCCATCTCAAGAATCAATCGACTGCAATAGGGGGTAAAGCTCCATTAGAAATTTGGTCTGGGAAAGTTGCTCAAGATCATGGTATGCTGCGGGAATTTGGAAGTCCGGCTTACTTCAGCGCCAAGAATGGCAAGGTGAATCCGCGAGCAAAGAAGTTTGTCTATTTGGGTTTCAAGAAGAACAGCTATAGGTTGTGGGATCCCAAAGACAAGAAGATTGTGATGAGCAGGAATCTCATTTTTGGAGAGACTTCAGTGTTGAAGTCCATCGTCTCTCAGCAGGTGGAGAGGACGAAGACCAAGGGAAGATTGCAGCGGGTGGAGGTTGATGCTACTCCATCATCTCCAGTTGGTTCGGCATCAAAGGATACTTCAACGGAGGTGACACTGGGTGGAGTTCATGATACCAAAGGTGATGCTGAACAGGTTGACGACATTGTTGAGGATGTCGAGTTATTTGCAGCAAATGGAACTAAGGTGAAACCACGGTCGTGGTTAAAGAAGCATGAATCTCAAGCTTGTGAACGCGACAAGCTCAAGTTGAAGGCCGTTGCTCTCCATGATGATCGGGAAGAGGTTCATATGACTCAGTCTAACAGGTTCACTGCTGCAGGAACAGGTACTATTATTGGAGCTTGATGAAGCTCATTTTTTATGAACTACGTTTGGCTTGATCCTTTTGGGCAAAGGTACGTAGGCAGCCGTAAAGGCGCAGCCATTGGTGATGCAACTCTTATGAAGCTAATTGGGTTCTCGAGATGTTATTTTGGATCTTCACGTAGAGGTGAAGAGTTGTGGCTGATTGGAGCTTCACGTAGAGTTGGAGAGACTTCACGTAGACGTGAAGAGACTTCATGTAGCGGTGAAGTGGTGTGGCCAGTTGGACTTCACATAGAGGTGAAGTGTTGTGATCTCGAAGAACAGGTTTATCTTCCGGTTAGAAGATATTGAGCTTGCATAAGGAGTGTATGCATCCAGTTGAAGCCGATGATGTTTGGTATGCTCTACGCAGACTTGTTTGGACCGTCAGTGGAAGACAGGAAGACTAGATAGAGCTGGTCAGTTGGAGAGTCAGGTATGACTCGTGTGGAAGTCTTCATGAGGTCGTGAAGTTGCGGAGAAGGAGCCACAGTTGATGATCGGCAGGTATGAAAAATTCTCCTAAGGCGAAGTGCAGGGAAAATAGGTGCGATGTTTTTCAAGAACAGTATTGCTACAGACTCCAAGCCGAGATCGTGTGTCGATTTCGCCGAGATCGTGTGTCGATTTCGTTCGGTGTCGATTTCGCCGAGATCGTGTGTCGATTTCGCCGAGATCGTGTGTCGATTTCGCCAGGTGATAGACTGGGGGTCGTTGGATGTCGGCTCAGATTTTGGAATCTTCGCCGAGGTGGAGAATTGTTGGAAAGAGAGAGATTTTTACTGAGGGAGTTGACCCGGTACGTCAAGGGATCGTCGAGGAAGTCGGCGACAAGAGACGATGGAAGAAACAGCAGAAAACAGCAGCAGTAGTAGAGTATCTAGCAGGGTTCGGTCGACCGGTCCGGTCGACCGATGTGCACAGCGTGCACAGGAATTGGGCGGTCGACCGGCCAGTCGACCGCAACCCTCTGTCTGCAGGAACCCCAACTCTCGGGTTCTCTAGGTCGACCGCCCGGTCGACCGGAGTGGCCCTGTCTGCAGGAACCCAACTCTCGGGTTTTCTGGGTCGACCGTTCCGGTCGACCGGAAGAGGAAGCAGGTAGTCGGTCGACCGGCCGGTCGACCGACAGTCGGGTCTGGGCGGAAAACTGCTGCTCCGCAGATTTGGATATTTAAGGCTGTTTTGGTTTCTAGGGTTTGTAAGCAATCACAAAGGCTGCGGGAAAAGTAAGGCTGCATCTCTCTTGCATTCAAAGAGGTTGCTAGCAAGTTGTAACCCTCCTCAAAAGTAATAATCTCTCCATTGATTGCCCCGAGGACGTAGGCATTCAGGCCGAACCTCGTTAAATCGTGTGTTTTGTGATTGTGTGTTCTTCTCTTGTGATTTCTGTGATTTGGGTGTTTTTGTGGCTGTGGAGATTGTGTGATTCTCTATTGGTTGTTGTCGGTGCGCACAACAAGAGAGAGAGAGAGAGAGAGAGAGAGAGAGAGAGAGAGAGACTTCAGCATCAATAGTCAGAAAATAGTCAGAAAATAGAAACAAATGAAATGTACGTGTGATAGAGATCTAGCGGACCACAAAAGGTACTCCGGAACAATGAACCCTAAACATAGCCAAACCACCCTAATGGGGCCGTTTTAGTCTCGGTCTAGGGCTGCTTCAGGTAGGGTCTGTTCAGACCTACAAAAAGTAGGCCAGCCCATTTGTCTATGAACTACAATTGATCTTACTAGATTTTTCTCAACATAAGTAATTATATCTCATGAAAAAAGTACATCGTCATACAAAAAGAGAGTAAATGGTACAAGAACTTTGAATTGTAGAAACATGTTACAAGTTGTGGGTAAAGCCAAAATGTATGAGAAATATGTATCTCAAATACCATCCAAGAGAACTCTCTCAGATAGCGCGTTAAAACGCTGATCTATCTATCATTGTTTCATGATCTGTTCATTCATTATGATCTTCATATTCAAAGACATATACAGATAAAAAATTCATGTGGTCTGGATTTCGTCTGATTATTAATTTAATGATTGTATCTGTTCTATTGCTGAAAAATCAATTAATTTTTCAACCATTTGATACATGAGTAAACAAATCTAAACTGCATGATCTCTCATTTTATACATCTGAGGACTTGAAGATCATAATAAGCAGTCAGATTGTGAAACGATATAGATGGATTGGAGTTTTAATGCACTATCTAAGAGAGTTCACTTGTTGAAATCTAAGGTACATATTTCTCATAATATAATGATGTTACATATATAATAAAAACCGGTTATCTCCAACAAAGTAATACAATTGAGAGATTTCTTTCATGTGGGAATATACCAACGGGAGATGAAAACTTAATAGCTAGCAGATCTCAATAAAATGCCCAAATGAGCATAAGAAGCACATGGTACATATTTGCAAACAAAATAATTAATATAGGGGCTGTTTGTTTCGCGTAAAAGGCCGTAATTCGTAAATTACTTACAACCCAGTTACAACTACGGCGTTTGTTTGGACCGTAATTCGTAAAAGACTTACGCAACTCAATTGTCACTCACTTGCAACCCAATTACCACTTACTTACAGCTCAGTTACAGTTAATTTTGTGGTCATGCATATTTGTATTATTTTTTTATATTAATATTAAATTTTTTTTTAGTATTTAGCATTTTTAATATTTATTTGAAATATTAAAACTTTTTAAATCACCAAATAGTTAATTTTGTGGTCAATTTTTCATTTACGACTTACACATTACGACAACCAAATACTGTAAAATACAATACACTATCTTATTATAACTTTATATTACTAACCAAGTATCGTAAAACTTATATCCATGTAATTCATTTACAACTGTAAAAGACCTTACCAATTACAACTTACGAATTACGACCAATTACGACAACCAAACAGGCCCATAAGCCCCAACCCTTATAAATTGACAATAATCACATGCACACATGATAATAATTAGCGAAATCTATAGTAAAATCCGCATATAGCTCTCCGTAACACAAGTCTTCACGACGTTTCTCTCATGGGATAGTGGCTTCCTCAGTAGATGGAACCTTTGGAATTGAGGGGAAAGCAGTGAATTCGGGTAAGTGAGGAGGCTTAGGCTTCTGCAATTCAGGCAGAGGTGGAAGCTTAGGCTTTGGCAATTCAGGCAGGGGTGGCAGTTCAGGTTTGGGAAAGTTGGCACCTCAGGCAAGGCTCTTGCTCGGTCTTAGTTATGGTTGGTACCATGGGGAAGGGTGACAACTTAAACTTCGGCAATTCTGGTAGAGGAGGCAGTTCAGGCTTAGGAAGTGTCAGAATTTCTGGCGGGGAAAACTCCAAAAGATGGTGACCGGCTGCATGGCACATGGAATGAGCACGACGAAGAGGCTCATGCCGAAGAAACTAGCCTTTGAGGCCATGATGGCAAACTGATTGGAAGAGAGGAAGAAAGAAATTGTGGTGGACTGTTGTGAATGAAGGGCCTGTTTGTTTCGTTGCAAAACGTCGCAAATCGTAAGTCGTAAAATGAGAATGGAAAAAGTGAACTGTAACAGAGAAAATGTATTGTGTTTTACGGTGTTTGGTTTATAAAGTGAAGTGTAAATGAAAAAGTATATTGTGTTTTACGGTATTTGGTTGATAAAGTGAAAATGTAAATAGTAAAGTATATTGTGTTTTACGGTGTTTGGTTGGTAATGTAAAAGTGTAAGTGGAAAAGTTGACCACAAAATTAACTTTAGCAGTGATTTAAATATTATAAATTCTATTAAATTAAATCTACTATTGCAAATTAAATTGTATTAATAAATTTGAGATAAAAAATTAATAATCTTAACATTTTATTTATAACAATAATATTAATAAAATATTAGTATAAATAGTAAAATATTACTAAAATATTAACTAAATAAATAATATAAAATTTTAAGAAAATCTAAAGAACATTAATAAAATTTTAAGAATACTAATAAAATATAAATATTAAAAAATCTTACAACAATAATAAAACATAGTTATAATATTATAATATTAAAAATACTTGAAAATTATTATAATATAAATTTTATTATAATAGTATTGTAATATTATAGAAATATAAAATTAACAAAGTAAAATATAATTATAATTTAATAATAAATTATCATTATAGTATTATTATACTGAATTATTATTACAATATTAACATAATAAAATATTAATATAATAATAAAATATATTATGATATTAATAAAGTAATTTTTATATTAAAAAATAAATAATTAAATATATAGTAAAGTATAATATTGCTATATTAATAAAATATTAACTCTAAATAAAATAATAAAAAATGAAATAAGTATTAATAAAATAATAAAGTATTAAATAAAATATTAAATTAAAATAGTAAAATATTAAATATTAAAACAATATTAAAAACAATAAAAAATTAAAGAATAAAAATATAAAATAATTAAATAATTAAATAAGAAATTGAACACTATTTAAAATATTAAATATTTAATAATATTAAATTATATATTGATTATCAAGTAACTTTTTGAACTGTAAGTGTATTACAAGTGAGAGTTACATGACCACAAAATTAACTATAGCAACTGCAAGTGGGAAAATATGAGTGTAAAAGTGAAATTTACATGACCACAAATTTAACTGTAGCAACTGCAAGTGGGAAAAGAAGAGTTGCATTTTGCAACTTGTTTTTCAGCGAAACAAACAACGGAAAATGGAAAAGAAGTTTTACGACTTGCGTTTTGCGACGTTTTGTGGCGAAACAAACACGCCCGAAGAGACTGATCATGGGAGGAGGTATTTATAGTGGTATAAGCTTGGTGGATTTCCTGTGACTTGGCTCAGAGTTAGGTGATTGTTCAACTTTTTTAGGATTATTGGACCTTTTTCTTTTTGTAATGTTGTTATTAGTTCAACTTCTTTGCAGCAAACCAAGAGCCAAAAATAGAATAATATAATTCATTAAGAACCTCAGTGAGAGGTGTGCATGACACACATGCCGCATATCGAATTTCAATATTGAGTGGAGGTGTGCATGAAAGCTTAATTACGGAGCCGATAAGGTAAGGCGTAACTTCTTAATATAGATAAGGATTCTCATTTCTAAACTTAGCCATACCATTTCGACTAAAATACTAGTTGAGTATGTATAAATGGCAGAGGCAAGGAAAAAGACTCAGCGGTTGAAACCATTAAAGAGCAAGGCAACTAATCCTACTTGAGAAGACTCTTCCCTGCTTTTAGACCCGACCATGGTTCTACGAACTGGAGAATCGAACTGAAATCAGCGGTCGAAAATCAAAATAAGCTGGCGTCGTCGATTCTCCGGTTCCAAACCGAACCAGAACTGGGCTAAGAGCGGGCCGCTTCTGATTTCTTTTTTAAGAACCAGAACCGCTGGTTCCGGTTGAGGAGTTAGGGTTTCGATTAGTACCAGAAATTTTTCTGGGGGCCCATAGGCCTTTGGGCCCGGCTGGCATGGCGGCCTGGCCAACTCTCCAATTTTTTTGGCTCTGGCCTTTCAGCCTGCCACCTGGCCTGTCTGTTTTTTTTTCTTTTCTTTTTTTTTTTTTTGGCCTTTGGACCGCGGCCTGGCCAGGTGGGCAGAACTTTTTTTTTTTTGGTGGCCGCGCTCAATAGTCCAAACTAGTATAAAAATAGGCTTTCACATTGCCCATTCCACAGTGGTTTTACACGAAACCGACGTGGTTTAAAAGGCAGTGATAATTTTGAAATTTGATGAAGAATACATAATTCTTGTTTGGACATTTACTGAATCGTTGTCAAAACTGCAAGATTTAATGATGGTTTTACCTAGAACCGCCATTAAAACTTTTTGACGTCGGTTCAAATAAGAACCACCGTTAAAACCTCCTTTAAAATAATAGTTCTAAAAACACTGCCCTTATCAACCCTAGCCTCCTCATCCCTTCTCAAGCCGCAATCACTGCCCAATCTCTCTCTCTCTCTCTCTCTCTCTCTCTCTCTCTCTCTCTCTCTCTCTGTGTGTGGTGGTGGTGGTGGTGGTGGTATTGGTGGCATCTCGTGGTGGTGCCATATGTGGTGGTTTTGTCATGGAGATAAGCGCTCTCTCCCCCCTCTCACTCTCGAACTGCCCTTTTTCTCTCCCTCCCTCACTCTCAATCTGTCCCCCCTCTTTCTCGCGATCTTCCATCTCTCTCGCGTTTCATTTAAATCTCTCTGATGATCCTTTTTTTGTTTACAGGTGAAAAAACCGAGAAAGAAAGCTCAAGAACAGCCCATCATCAGGTGGCGCTTTGATCGGGTTGTTAATCTCCCAGAACCCAGCTACAAAGAGGATTTTTCTTCCTATTTTTGATAAATAAAATTTATGAGAACTCCAACGCTTCAAAATGGGTCATTTCTCTCTATTAAATGATGTAAATTTTTGATAATTTTATAAATTATTTGGGTGTGCTGTTTCTTTTTCAGATTCTCCTACTTTCTACTTGTAGCCACAACTTCCTATCTCTTTATAAAACTCTACCATTTTTGCATAACGTAAAAGAGGTGAGTTTTTCCCACCTTTTTTTGGTAGAAATAGAAATTACTGTATAGAAGTAAAATTGCATGGGTCTAAAAGAAACTTCGGGGGAAGAAATTAGGGTTTAACATCTTATTTGAAAAGATAATGTGGGTAAAATAACATCATTTATAATTCATGGGCTGAAAACATTTCTCCTTTATTTACTTATGCTTTTTTTTGGTTTGTTAGTTTTTTTTATAAATAATTTGGTCCAATTGTATGCGGTGGTAGTGGTGGTGTGTGTGTTGTAAATCAACTAGAGAGGGGTGAATAAGTGATGACTAAGGATTAATGGCAAATAATGCGGAAGTAAAAACTAAGTCTAGCAATCCAAGCAAATAACAATTTACAACTCAAATACTAACTTGCACAATAGAAATTTGCAATAAAAGAAAAGTAATTACAACATGCAACTAAAAGGTAAAGAGATAAGGAGGAGAGAGCAAGCAATCGCAAACTAAAGAGGATTGTTTCGTAGTTCGAGCCACTTGCTATACGTTCCCGACTTCACCGCGTGAAGGGTTTTCACTATAGTTTGATCCCGTGAGATCACCACTCTACACGTTCCTTCAAGAATGAACCGAACCTGCAAGTCCTCTTACTTGGTGTCTTCTACACATTACAAATGTCGAACATGCAAGCTCGAATAAGGCCTCAACCGCTACAACTCTTCTTAATAAAAATAAAGAAGATGGCCTTCTCAAGATCACCGAAATGGTTCACAAAAGCAATCCTATAACCAAGAGTGAATTTTTAGCTCTGAGATTTGAGGTTGGGAAAACTTGTAATCAGTGGAGTTTGAGAATAAAAAACAATAGAGAAAGAAAAAAAATTTGAGGTGAAGAACACTTTCTCTTTTGAAATTTTACTTTTTGAAAATTTGAATCTAAAGGATTGAAGGTGTTTTCTCTTGATTTAATTTATTTTTTTTTTCCTTAGTTATGACTAATGGTCAATAGGGTTTCTTTATATAGGTATTCAAAATACAGAAAGAACCAATATAGCCATTTTTGATTAGTCATTAAACAGTTTCGTAAAAATATAGTTGTTAAAGGCAAAATCTACAAAAAGCAGATAGGTCGGTCGACCGCCAACAGTTATATTTTTGACTGTTAGGGATCGTCAGTCGACTGGTCTCAACCGAGACCAAAGGTGCTTATAGTCAATCGACCACCCGGTCGACCGACATGCACAATGAATTTTTGTGCACTTTGGTCGACCGCCCAGTCGACCGACTCAAGACAAAAACTCAGTTTTGAAAAGCATGAAATTCTATTTTCTGTTAAGTGGTATATTTTTCAACAAAAATGATATGCAATATATTTCATGGTATTTTGTAAAGTCCAAAACTATGAGATAAAGATCAAACACAAATTCTAAGAAAGAATATATGTTTTAGTGGAAAATTGAATCTCTTTAATAAAACATGAAATAGTTTCATAACGAAAATCATTTTATAAACTTTTGAAATCAATTCAACAATTTGTAAAACAATAATCAAAATGATGTTTGTGTGTGTGTGTGTGTGTGTGTGTGTGTGTGTGTGTGTGAATCTCATGAGCTAGTGACTATACCTCTTCTTTTGACAAACTATATTGTTTACATAAAGGAATAAAGAAAAATTTTTTTCTTTGCCAAATAGTAGTCCCTTGACCTTGTCTCTTTGGAATGATTTCCAACTTCAATATAGATAGCTTAGCTCTGAAATTATCATCTTGAGTGCTTCATAAACTTGTGAGTCTTTTGGTTGAAGTTAAATCTTATTATGAAATCAGTCTTTTCACTGAAACATATATAGATAAACATGTTAGATTAAATACTTCATGGGATTATCATCATCAAAACTACGACAACGGACCTTTGGGCCAATAATCTCCCCCTTTCTGATGATGACAAAACACATGGAGTTATTTTAAATAAAATTGGAAGAGGCTTCAAAAGAAGCTCCCCCTAAACATGTCCATACATAAAAAATGTGACATGTAATGATCAAAGAGTGAAATGGGATATTCAATGTATGACAGAATCATCAATTAAAGCATAGGGATGTGATAACCAATATAAATATGCAACATATTTATGCATAACAAGATATTATAGATAAAAGCATTGGCATAAATATTTTCCTCCATCCATCCATAACCACCAACCTTCATTAAAGGGTAAGTATGCAGAGTAGAAAAGTTCAATACCAATGTAACAAAAGATACCTAACAAAGACACCAACTGTGTTAGCTAACAATTGTTTGTCACAAACAGGTGTCCAACAACAAGAAAGTACATAGTCTAAATATCAAGACACACTGCCAAAATATAATACAAAGTATCAAAAGAAAATAGATGTCCAATAACAAAATTAACTCTCTACTACTACCTACTTCTCCCCCTTTTTGCCATACATTAAAAATAGGGAGGAGTCAAGCATTTTCTTCTTCATCCACATCTTCTTCAGGTACAACGACTAATTGATATGCCATAGAAGCATCTTGCGGGCCATCTGCAGATCAAACGGCGGACCAGTCAGAGGAAGAGGATGTCCATAAGCATCTGGAATTGGAACATGCCAATCGTGCTTGGAGAAATGATAGTCCTCACAACACTGAAGGTATCTGATGGAGGAGTACACATAAGCCATGTCATTCTGTTGCCTCTCCGCATAGCTTCCTGGTTTGCGAGGATCCCCTTAGTGGAAGAAGTGATCTGTAAGGAGACGTCACTCAGCTGGGTCATCATACCTGCATAAGGATTGACAGCTGAAGAAGAGAAACCAGGGACAAAATATTGGACATAGGGTGAGGAAGGATGGGAAGGAGCCTGAACATAAGCACCAACATGCATCTTATTAAAGAGGGTGCTACTGATATATAAATGGAGGGGTTTACGCCTCTCTCATCAAACAAGTTGATTTTGAAATATTTAAAGAGTCGAGGATGGATCATCTCGTATGGAATATTCCTAGTGGAAATCATCAAATAGTCAGACAACATGAAATCAATGATAAGATGAGGGATGTTGACTCTAATGCTTTTCAAAAGACAATAAATGAGCAAGGGGGTGCAACCTCAAGCATGACTATATTCCCCTGATTTAGGTAGGAGATTATGGAAGACGATTATAGCAAGGATCAGAAAGTGAAGCATGTAGTGCTTCACTTTCTCATTCCTTACTAAGACCGGGTTATCATCATCATGTAAAAGACGAGATACGGTGAGAGCATTCTCACCGTCAGGATACTCAAAATTATAAAAATCAGAATAGAAGATCTCTATACCATCACAAGATAGTTTAAAATTCCTAGCAAAGCGTTCAAGGAAAATGTTGATCTCCACATCCTTAACATGAAATTTGACATGATTGTTAACAAAAGATAGATTAGAATAAAAGTATTGAGCCAAATCGGGATAAACTTTTTCCCTAATAGTCACAAAATGATCTAGAGAACTAGTTTTAAGGATGGAAGTAAGATCCAAATGATAAAAATAAGTAAGAACAACACACCGACTAGAGATGCCATGTTTATTACAAATAATTGTAGACTATCCAAAAATCACTAGAGTGAAGTCATCAGAAAGCGGAGTCCAAACTCCAGACGCAAAGCGGCACAGCCACTAGCACAACATCAAGACGTGAAGGTTGAAACCCGCGTCTTAATAACCAAGACGTAGAGCTCGAAAGCAGCGTCTTAGCACCACTATAGTACCAAAATGCAAGGGTCAAAACCTACGTCTCTGTCTTACAGCAATGGCCAAGATGCAGAGCTTGGCACGTGCATCTCAGACATCTTACCCAGACGCAGAGCCCGAAATCTGCGTCTCACTTGAAGCTTAATGCAGAACTAGGAATTCACGTTTCTCAAGCATCACTTCAGCAACAACGCGAGGCTCAAAGCCCGCATCTTGATTATAACTACCCTCATTACTGGGTCAATTATTGCTCGCGAAATGAGGGGGGTAACCCAATTATGGAGTGTCTTTATGGGACACTTTTACCCCCTAAAGTCTCTATAAATAGCCCAGTTTGCTATGGCATAGCAAGAGGGGTTGGAAGTTTTTGGTCAGAAGAACCTGAAAAACACCTAGAGGGGGGGTGAATAGGTGTGATTGCTAATCTTAAAAATTTTAACTCTCTAAATGCGGAACTTAAAACAAGTGAGGCTCAACTTAGTACAATTCAACAAGTGTAGCCGAATTCCTCTTGCGAGGCTCTGGACTAAACTCCTCTTGATTCCCCTTGATATGGGTTGAGGCGCTATGTGAAGCTCTTGTTGGATGAGTACGGGATTGGCACACACAAGTAAGAAATGGATGATATGAAGAATGATGCAAACACAATGATATATGGCAAGAATTACAAGCAGGCAAATAGTAGCACAAGAGATTTAAACAATATCACAAGTATGCAATAGAAAGCAATAAGGAACTATTGAAAAGTAAAGCAAGAATTGGACGCAAAGGCAATCGCAAACAAAGTGATTTGTTTCGAGGTTCGAGCCACCGCTCTACTCCCCGCCTTCACCTCCGTGAAGGGTTTCCACTATCCACCGAGGACGCCTTTACAATTTGGTCTACCGAAGACCGAGCACCGAGCTCCACCGAGTACAAAGGACCTCTACCGAAGAGGTTGCTCCACAAGGAAGGGATTACAAGAACAAAGTGATCACAACAAGATCACTACACTTTTTCTCAAACTCTTTTACAAACACTCTCACTTCTATTACAACTTCACTATAGAATGAGTATAGGATTTTTGGCTCTATGAAGTGTGGTGAGAAAAACTTCAGTTGTAGAGTGATATTAGTAATCAAACACAATTGAAAAACAAGCTCAAAAAGAATTGGAATGAAAGCTTTAAACTCTTTTCTTTTCTCTTTTGAAAACAACACAAACTTGAGGATTTTTCTTAGTAATATGCAAGAGAGACTTCTCCTCTATTTATAGGGTTAGAAAATAGGTTAAAAACAATTTCTTTACACCTAATTTGACCTGCAAAAGCTCCCCAACAACTCTCCAAAAATCTGTTAAAGCTGAAAACAAAAACAGTTTTTCAGAATAGCCCAAAGAGGAAAGAGCCGTTAGGCTACATCAGGCTTGGCGGTCGACCGGTCCGGTCGACCGCCAGCCCACCTGCAAAAAGCCGTTGGCTCTCGGTCGACCGGTCCGGTCGACCGTCCCAAAAGAGGAAACACAGTTTCCTTCTTCCGGTCGACCGGTCCGGTCGACCGAAAAAACCTGTGAGCAATTTGCTCTCCGTCGGTCGACCGGTCCGGTCGACCGACAGACATGCACAAACAGTGCATATCTAGACACATCGCCGGTCGACCGGGCCGGTCGGCCGGAGTTGCCTGAAACAGAAAACTGGGCTGGTTTTGAGTTAGAAAAATTTTGAGAAATATTTTAAAAATACATATAGCTAAGTATTATGCAGAAAATAGTTTATACACATGTTTTATACAAGATTTTCAAGATATAAAGCTTTTGGTATATGTATATATAAACTAAGGCATAAAACTTAGAAATAACCATTTTCAAAACATAGGAAATATATGAAACAAGTGTGTGTGCAAATCCTAGAGCCAAATTTCATATACTCAAACTTTAACATTCTATTTCTTACAATGTTTCTAAGGACTTCAAGATCTTCAATAGGCTTCTTCATATAATCTTCAACACTTGTTCCTTGAGCCCAATTGGAGTTGACTTGAGTCCAAATCCTTGTATTTGTGAGAGAAGACTTCTAGAGTGAATAGAAATCTGAAACACACTTAAACAACAAATGTTATTAGTACAAATAACTAATATGTTTTGTAATCATCAAAATACACTAATCATGGGTGATTGTAACCTTGGGCCAACAATCTCCCCCTTTTTGATGATGACAAAACATATAAGTTATTTAAACAAATAAAGGAAGAAGAGCTTGGAAAGCTCCCCCTCAAACAATGCTATGTAAAAAAAAATAACTATTAGTGAGATACATGAAGTATTGAAAACCCAATATTTTTGTCAAAAGCTTAAATACCATTTGAAATCAAACTTAATACCAATTAAACTTATACTTTCTCTTTAAACTTATAGTAAATAAACTAAACTCAAACTATAAGCAAGCTTAACTTAAACACTTAAAACTTATATATTTTTCTCCCCCTTTTTGTCATACATCAAAAAGGGTTAAAATAAAACAATTGAAAATTTCATTTTAAGAATCCATAATACAAACATTCAACTCACCACAAATAAATGAAAATCTAGCATAATCTAGAGGTTTAGTAAAAATATCGGCAAGTTGAAAATCGGTAGAAACATAATCAATATCAATATCACCTTTCTCATAATGATCTCTAAGAAAGTGATACCTAATGTCAATGTGTTTGGTTTTACTATGTTGATTTGCATTCTTTGTCATGTGAATAGTACTAGTATTATCACAAAATATTTTAACATGATCAAAGTGTAAATCATAGTCGAGGAGAGTATGTTTCATCCAAAGAACTTGTGCACAACAAGCTCCGGCTGTAACATACTCCGCCTCGGCGGTTGATAGGGCTACCGAATTTTACTTTTTGGAAGACCAAGATACAAGACAATTACCTAAGAATTGATATGTTCCACTTGTGCTCTTCCTATCTACCTTACAACCCGCATAGTCGGCATCCGAAAAACTAGTCATTGAAAATTGGCCGGTTTTCGGATACCACAAACCCATTTCAATGGGGCCCTTAAGGTATCTAATTATGCGTTTAACCGCAATTATGTGAGATTCTTTAGGACAAGATTGAAAATGTGCATAAAGACAAACGGAAAACATAATATCCGGCCTACTAGCCGTCAAATACAATAAACTACCTATCATGCTTCTATAAAGTTTAATGTCTACACTTTTACCTTGTTCATCCTTGTCAAGCTTTGTAGTTGTTGCCATGGGAGTTTTGCTTACTTTAGATTCTTCAAGCCCAAACCTTTTGATTAGTTCCTTTGTGTACTTGGCTTGATTGATGAAGATCCCATCCTTCTTTTGCTTGATTTGGAGTCCAAGGAAATATTTGAGCTCCCCCATCATAGACATTTCGAATTCATCCTTCATGCATGATTCAAAAGCTTTGCAAAGAGATTCATTAGTAGAACCAAAAATAATATCATCCACATAAATTTGCACAATAAGAATATCCTTTTCTACATGTTTTGTAAACAAAGTTGTGTCAATTTTACCTTTCTTAAAACCATTTGAAATCAAAAATGAAGAAAGTCTTTCATAACAAGCCCTAGGGGCTTGTTTTAAACCATAAAGAGCTTTATCTAATTTAAAAACAAAATCCGAATGTGTAGGATCAACAAACCCGGGGGGTTGTTCAACATACACCTCCTCTTCAATAAATCCATTTAGAAGAGCACTTTTAACATCCATTTGAAATAATTTGAAATCTTTATATGAGGCAAATGCTAGTGTCATCCGTATGGCTTCAAGCCGTGCTACGGGTGCAAAGGTTTCTTCAAAATCGATCCCTTCGATTTGAGTGTAACCTTGGGCAACTAACCTAGCCTTGTTTCTAACTACTTTACCCGATTCATCCAACTTGTTCTTAAAGATCCACTTAGTACCAATTGTTGGTCTATCGTGGGGCCTAGGAACAAGGTGCCAAATTTGGTTGCGCTCAAATTGATTGAGCTCCTCTTGCATGGCTAGCAACCAATATGAATCGGCCTCGGCTTCGAGGACATTTTTGGGTTCAATAAGAGAAATGAATGCATAGTTACCACAATAGTCATGAAGTCTAGAGCGAGTAGTTACCCCTTTTGATACTTCACCTATGACGAGGTCCTTGGGATGATGTGGATTGTATCTCCAATCCTTTGGTAGTGGTTGAGTAGGCTCCACCTCATGTGTTTGATTTTCATTTCCTTGTGCCTCTTCCACCTTAGCTTCGCTTCCTTCATCATCCTTTGGTTTGTCTCCCATAGTAGAAGCATCCTCCAAGGTCACTTTCTCCAAACCTTCATCCAATGCATCTATTTCTACAACATTCTTAACAAACTTGTTAGATTCCTCAAACTTAACATGAATAGACTCTTCAATAGTCAATGATGATCTAATGAAAACTCTATAAGCCTTACTAGTGTTTGAGTAACCTACAAAAATAGCCTCATAAGATCTAGCATCAAACTTTCCTAAATTATCTTTTGTATTTAAAACAAAACATTTGCATCCAAAAATTTTGAAATAAGAAACATTTGGTTTTCTAGAAAAGTACATTTCAAAAGAAGTTTTAGTAGTATTTTTACATAAGAAAACACGATTTGATATATAGCATGATGTATTTACGGCCTCGGCCCACAAATAATGTGGTAGACCATATTCACTTAGCATTGTCCTAGCCATCTCTTGTAATGTTCTATTTTTTCGTTCAACTACTCCATTTTGTTGTGGAGTTCTAGGACAAGATAGTTCATGCTTTATTCCATGTTCATCACAAAAAGTGGTAAAGGGTTGGTTAATGAATTCACCTCCTCTATCACTTCTTATTCTCAGAATCGAAACATCTTTTTCTTTTTCAACTCTTTTCTTAAAAGTTTGGAAATACGAAAATGCTTGGTTTTTGTGTTCAAGAAAGAAAACCCAAGTAAACCTTGAAAAGTCATCAACCAAAACATAAGCAAATCTATTCCCACTTAGACTTTTGGTTTGTGTAGGGCCAAAAAGATCCATATGGATTATCTCCAAAGGACGTGATGTCATGATATCCTTAATTGACTTGAAAGAAGACTCAGTTTGTTTCCCAAATTGACATGCGTCACAAACTCGGTCCTTTTCAAAATTCAAGCAAGGAATACCTTTCACCATTTCCTTTGTGTTTAACCTAGAAATGTGATCAAAAGAAATATGGCCTAATCTCCTATGCCACAACCAAGAGTCATCATCGAGGGCTTTCAAACAAGTAATATTACAAGACATATTTAACATATCAATCATATAAACATTACTTTCACGAAAATCGGAAAATACACAAACATTAGAAGTTCTATCAATTACTTTACAAGCAACATTATCAAAAACAACATCAAAACCTTTATCACAAAGTTGACTAACACTCAAGAGATTATGCTTGAGGCCATCAACTAAAACTACATTTTCAATTAAAGGAGAGGTGCCAAGTTTTACATTACCAATACCGATGATTTTACCCTTGGCGTCATCTCCGAAGGTGACGGTGCCACCTTCATGATATCTTGATAGGGTTGCAAAGTTGTTGATGTCCCAAGTCATGTGCCTTGAGCAACCGCTATCAAGATACCACAATCCTCTACGTCGTTGGGATTTGGAAAGTACCTACATCATTTAACATAATTGTTGATTTTGGTACCCAAACTTTCTTGGGTCCTTTAAAGTTAGTGCCTCGAACCCAAACATTATGACGTGATACGTTTAATCTATCATAGCAAAAATTGGCTAAGTGCCCTTTCCGTCCACAATGTGAACATGAGAACACTCTACCATACATGAATGCATGATGTGTATGTGTAGTGTGAGCATGTTTTGGGGTTTTGCCATGTTGTTTAGGTTGTGTAGCATGAACATGAACATGAGCATGAGCATTTTTCTTTGGGGCTTGTTTCTTAGGAAACATAGCCTCAATTTTCTTCTTGTTAAACTCACAATTTTTCAAAACAACACTTAATGAGTCTAATCTTTCCTTAAGCATAGAAACTTCATTAGAATCAATTAGTGGGGCCTTACCTTTGCAAGAAATCTTATATTTTTCAAAATCATTTTTAGTAGTGGCCAAGGTGGAAACCAAATCATCCTTTTCTTTTGTAAGAGTAAAAACTTGATGACTTAAAGATTCATTTTCCTTTTTCATCTTTAAATACTTTTTCTTTAAGAAATCATAATTTTGTGACAACTCAACAAAAGCCTCTTCTAATTCATCCATAGAAAGCTCATTATCATAGGAAGGGGAAGAGGTTACCTTGCTTGTGCCTTCATTAGCCATGAAGCACATGTTGGCGGTGTCTATTTCTTCCTCGGATTCGGTCTCCGAATCCCAAGTTGCCTTCATAGCCTTCTTCTTGTAGGGCTTCTTTGATGTGGAGGGCTTAGCTTTGTCCGGACACTCCGCAACAATGTGTCCGGGCTTTTGGCAATTGAAACAAGTGATCCTTCTTTCTTCTTTGCCTCCTTGCCATCTTCTTCTACCTTGGTACTTCGCCTTGTTGTACATCCTCCGGACATTCTTAACAAGGAGTGAGAGCTCCTCATCATCTTCTTCTTCATCGTCTTCATCAGAGTGTGTAGCTTGACTCTTGAAGGCGATAGTCTTCTTTTTGGAAGGAGCCATATCCTCCCTAGCTTTCCTTTCCATCTCATGGGTTTTGAGGTTCCCAATGAGACCTATAAGCTCCATCTCTTCATTGTCGTTGAGTTTCTTCAAGGTTGTTGCTTTAACTTCCCATGAAGGAGGAAGAGCACGGATGATCTTCCTTACTCTTTGATCATTGTTGATATCTTCACCTAAAGAAGAGAGTCCATTAGTAATCTTGGTAAATCTTGTAACCATATCATCTATGGTTTCATTTTCTTGCATGCTAAATGTTTCATATTGGGACCGAAGAAGGTCAATCTTAGCCTTCTTTACTTGTGAGGTCCCTCATGTGTGACTATCAAGTGTGACCAAATCTCATATGCGGATTTGCAATGGATAACCCTAGAAATGTCATCATCATTAAGGGCTTGTAGAAGTGCATAGTGATCTTTGGCATTGGCATCGAATTCCTTAGTCTCTATTTCGGACCAAGTGGATTCGTCACCGGGGGGTACACTAATGGACTTAGTCACGGCTTTTGCAACTCGGCTACCTAGAGATTGCAAAAACACGGTCATCTTAACTTTCCATATGGGAAAGTTAAGTCCATCAAACTTAGGAGGGGTCTTAATTCCATCGGCCATTTTTACTATATGAATATGAATGAAATGATTAGCAAATTAGGATCTTCTCTAAGGTTGTTAAACCAAATCCTAGAGTTCAAGCTCTGATACCAATTGAAAAACACCTAGAGGGGGGGTGAATAGGTGTGATTGCTAATCTTAAAAATTTTTACTCTCTAAATGCGGAACCTAAAACAAGTGAGGCTCAACTTAGTACAATTCAACAAGTGTAGCCGAATTCCTCTTGCGAGGCTCTGGACTAAACTCCTCTTGATTCCCCTTGATATGGGTTGAGGCGCTATGTGAAGCTCTTGTTAGATGAGTACGGGATTGGCACACACAAGTAAGAAATGGATGATATGAAGAATGATGCAAACACAATGATATATGGCAAGAATTACAAGCAGGCAAATAGTAGCACAAGAGATTTAAACAATATCACAAGTATGCAATAGAAAGCAATAAGGAACTATTGAAAAGTAAAGCAAGAATTGGACGCAAAGGCAATCGCAAACAAAGTGATTTGTTTCGAGGTTCGAGCCACCGCTCTACTCCCCGCCTTCACCTCCGTGAAGGGTTTCCACTATCCACCGAGGACGCCTTTACAATTTGGTCTACCGAAGACCGAGCACCGAGCTCCACCGAGTACAAAGGACCTCTAACGAAGAGGTTGCTCCACAAGGAAGGGATTACAAGAACAAAGTGATCACAACAAGATCACTACACTTTTTCTCAAACTCTTTTACAAACACTCTCACTTCTATTACAACTTCACTATAGAATGAGTATAGGATTTTTGGCTCTATGAAGTGTGGTGAGAAAAACTTCAGTTGTAGAGTGATATTAGTAATCAAACACAACTAAAAAATAAGCTCAAAAAGAATTGGAATGAAAGCTTTAAACTCTTTTCTTTTCTCTTTTGAAAACAACACAAACTTGAGGATTTTTCTTAGTAATATGCAAGAGAGACTTCTCCTCTATTTATTGTTGGCCCAAAGGCCATTATCCTAGTTATTTTGATGATAACAAAACATATTTAGTTATGTATTTAATATTTTTGTTTAAAAGGATTTCAGGTTCAAGAACAGGTTTTTGACGGCTCCGCTAAAAGACTCACAAGTTTGGACGTCGCAAAAATGAAGATTCCTAAGCTATGCACAACTAGGATGCTTCGGGATCAAGATGATGATGTGAAGTTCAAGACAAGATCAAGAAGACAAAGAAAACAAGATTTGTATTTTTATTTTTTATTTTAGATATTTTGTCAAAGCTAGATATTAGAAGTAGAGCTATGGGATTATCACACACACACCTCTTAGTTAGGTTCATGGCTTCAAAAAGATTTCCAAATTCCATTTCTAAACTTAGTTCTAAAGAGAACATATTTTGAAAATAAGTTTTAGAAAGAAAATAGTTTGAAAAAAAAAACAATTTTATGGAAAAACAAGTTTTTATCAAAAGGATTTATATCAAACTTGTTGGCCCAAAGGCCATTATCCCGGTTATTTTGATGATAGCAAAACATATTTAGTTATGTGTTTAATAATCATGTTTTTAAAGTATTTCAGGTTCAAGAAACAGATTTTGACGACTCCGCTAAAAGACTCACATATTTGGAGCTCGCCCAAGATTTGCACTCCCAAGCTAAAGCACATAGGAAGCTTCGGGAATTTGCGTTGAAGAATAGATCAAGAAAAAGATCAAGAATCCAAGATTTGTATTTTGTCTATTTTTGTTTTAGATATTTTGTCAAAACTAAATAGTAGAAGTAGAGATATGGGATATCACACACACACACATTCTCTAGAGTGTTTTATGGCTTCAAAAAAAAAGACTTTCTATTTCCATTTCCAAACTTAGTTTTTAAATGAACATATTTATTTTGGAAATACGATTTTAGAAAGACCAGTTTTGAAAAAAAACATTTTATGGAAAATCAAGTTTTATCAAAAGATTTTTATCAAAGTATTTTACCTTGATAGTAGTATGACACATGCTCATACTCTATGATTTTTCAAGACCAAAGTATTTAACCCAAGACCCAAAAACCAAAATCCAAAATTTTCCAGGTCTGTAAATTCTGTTTTTACAGAACTCACAGTGCCCGGTCGACCGGCACTCGACCGACATGCACAACTGTGCATGTGCGTATCAGTCGACCGGCAGTCGACCGATACTCGACCGGCCCAAACCCTTTGTTCTTTGGAAATTGCCAGTCGACCGACCCGGTCGACCGGTGAGCCCCAACGGTCGGATTTTTGACCGTTGGCGGTCGACCGACCCGGTCGACCGGCACTCTGTCAAAAATTCTGACAGACTCAACAGCTATATTTTCTGACTCTTTGACTTTAGGGATTTGTCTCCAACGAATCTCTTGAGCAGTTTTTGACCCCTATAAATAGGTAGTCACTTCAAGTGACATGACTAACAATTTCAAAAAGAATATCAAGAGTTTTTACAAGAGTTCTCAAGATTTCCAAAGTTTAAGTTTAGAAAAGATTTTTCTCTCCAAAGCCAAAATTCCATACACCTTACTTGGAGCCTATTCCTCTACTTCTCTCTTGTTTTGCACTACACAATCCCATACTCTAAGTCTCCTATTTTGTTCTAGGGTTGTGCTTAGTGAGCTCTTTTGTAAAGTGATCAAGTGTGATCACTTCCATTGTAATTGAGTGAAGTTGTAGAGGCATCGGCCTCAAGGCGAGCTAGTGTGCTCAAGGTGGTGAAGTGTCATCACGGGAGACGGACAAGTGTTGTCCTTGTATTGTTGATCCGGTGGGATCCTCAATAGTGGAAATCCTTCAAGTGTGAAGGCGGGGACGTAGAGCGTGGCTCGAACCTCGGAAACATATCGGCGTGTTTGCGTTTGCTCAAATTCTTCTAACTCTATCTCTTTTATTACTTGCAATTTTACATTGTCTTTTACTTGCAAGAAATATTGTATTGTGCTAATTGTTTAGAGTTAAATTTTTAAATTCCGCATTATTGCCATTATCATATAGCCATCACCTATTCACCCCCCCTCTAGGTGATTTCAATTGGTATCAGAGCCTAACCCTAGATTCGGTTTAACCACCTTAGGGAGATCCTTCATTTGGCTATATATTTGCTTGTTGTTGTTTGTTGCATTTTACTTGCTTGTGCATTCATGGCATCCATGGACTTTTCTAGCATTAAATCCCCTCCCAAATTTGATGGCTTGAACTTTCCTATTTGGAAAGTCAAGATGAACTTGTTTTTGAAATCCTTAGGTGTTAGGGTAGCTAGGGCCATTACCAAGACTTCATTGAACCAACTAGTGATGAGAGCACATGGTCCGAGGATACTTCCAAAGACTATGAAGCAAACGCTAGGGCACAATATGCATTAACACAAGCACTTAATGAAGATGACCTTGCACGCATCATAAATTGCAAATCCGCATATGAAGTGTGGAACATTTTGCTTGTGACTCATGAGGGAACGTCACAAGTCAAGAGAGCCAAAGTTGACTTGCTACGTTCTCAATATGAGAATTTTTACATGTTTGATAATGAGAGCATTGATGACATGCTCACCCGTTTTACTAAAATAACTAATGCCCTTTCTTCCTTAGGCGACAAGATTGATAATGATCAAAAGATAAGGAAAGTGATTAGAGCTCTTCCAAAGCGTGGGAAGTCAAGGCGACAACCCTCAAGGAGCTAAATGACAAGGAGGAGATGGACTTCTCCGGCTTCATCGGAAATCTCAAAACACATGAGATGGAGATGAAGGTACGAGAAGAAAGGGAGGCACCCAAGAAGAAATCAATAGCCTTCAAAGCCGCTCCAACAATTCAAGACGAGGATGATTCATCGGACGAGTGCGATGAAGACTTCGCCATGCTCATCCGGAAGGTGGGCAAGATGTTCTACAAGAAGGGAAGACAAAGCAATTTCCGGCGAGGGAAACCTCAAGGGAGATTTGAAAGAAAAAGAGAAGAACCCGGTCCTTGCTTTCATTGCAAGAAGATCGGTCACCTCATTGCCGATTGCCCCGCTCTACAAGCGACCACATCCAAGAACGGGCAAAGAAAGAAGAAGGCAATGGTGGCTACTTGGGATGACACGGAGTCGGAATCCGAAGAGGAAGTCGACGCCGCGCACATGTGCTTCATGGCACATGGGGAGGACACACCTATGGTAACTCTCGAAAACTCTTTAGATGAGGATGAGTTAACTATGGATGAGCTTGCACATTTTTTTGAAGAATTGCAAAATAGGTATGAGATTTCCCAATCTCAAAATAAGAAATTAAAAAGAGAAAATGAAGCTTTAAAATATAAAGTTGAAATAGTTGTTAAAGAAAAGGATGTTTTATCTAGCTCTTTTGGAAAATTGAAAAATGATTTTGATAAATATAAACTTGCAAATAAGGGTAAAACCCCCATAGTTTCAATTGATAAAAATGATTTTGTTGAGATCCAAAAACGTGTTGAAGCTTTGGACTCAAATTTAAAAAGTTATGCTTTTGATTTGAAAAAGATAGCATCTAAATTTCCTAAGGGAGTACCCCAAGGGAAACATGCATCTCATACACATACACATGCACGGAAACATGCGCACACACATAAGCATGCATACATGTATAGTAGTGGTAGAATTTATGTTTGCACGCATTGTGGCCGCAAAGGCCATTTAGAAAAGTTTTGTTATGCTAAAAATAATGTTAATAATAAATATGTTTGGGTTCGCCCCGTACTAAACCCAAAGGACCCTCAAAGATTTGGGTACCAAAAGATCCTCCAAATGTAGGTGATACAGGTGGATCTACTTCCTCCAAGACTTAGGGGGAGACGGTGCCCGGGTGGTAGATGCAACTAAGCTCAAAGTTCAAATCTAGCTTGCATCGCTATCGTGGAGGCACCTATTTTTGGAGATTGCCCTTAAATTGGTAATATCTCCATTTTAAAATAGTTGTTGATTTTTGGTAATGTATACATGTGTATAGAATTGATAGTTTGCTTTTGTATTCCATTGATACATGCCTATATAGAACTACTTTTCTATCATGTTGTGTACATGCCTTGCGTTAATTTTCATATCTTGTATTTTTATGCCTTATGTCATATTTGTCCACATGTCCATATTTTTGTGTATCTATATGTATATACTATTTTTCAAAAGTATAAATTAATAATCAAAATTTCTTGTTTAAACAAATACCTTAAAGATGGCAATTGCGCACCTCAACTCATTCAAGAGGAATCAAGAGGATGAAGTTCAGAACCCGTCACTGGGTATTCGGCTTCAACATCTTTAAATCTTTGTTTAAATTTGTAAATAAAATTAAAACATTTTGTGTGAAGTTTTTGTTGATGTGATCACTAAAAGAAGATTTTTAAAACTGGTTGTTGTATCCCTGTATGTTATAATATATCATATTTTATTTGTTATAATTTTTCTTTAAAATTTTTTCTGGGTCAGAATCTGGTAGCAGATTTTCAGACAGCACCAGTCGACCGGACCCTAACCCCAGTCGACCGGCGCTGCCTGAGAGAAAATTTTGGATTTTTATTTCTGCTACGGTCGACTGTTTTATAGGACCAGTCGACCGATCCGAGTGCGTGACTCTCTGTATCTTTTCGGTCGACCGGCCCTTAACCCCAGTCGACCGATCGTCGAATTCTGGCTTATATTTGGACTTTTTCTTCACTGTTTCTCTCACTCTCTCATTTCTCTCTCAGCGAACCGCAGGAGCACCTCTTCTCAAAAATTCCCAACTCTCAATCCATCCATCTGATCTTAAATTCTTTCAAAACCCATCTCATACTTCTCCCTCCTAATCCAGATCTACAATTTCAAAGAGATCCATCCATCAGATCTTCAGGATTTCGGGATTTCAGCTAGGGTTTCGAAAATTTCAACAAGGTAAAAAAAATCCGATTTTTACTTCAAATTTCCACTTCTAACTTAAATATATTTGTTCCATTGTCTCTATTTTAGGTTTATTGTCATCTAGATCGTGCCAAAACCCCTAAAAATTTGATTTTTGTCATGCCTCCTAAAAGACATCGTTCTGAGAAGGGAAAGGGTATTGCCCAATCCTCTTCTCAAGCTCCTAGAACTGATCCTTTGTTGCGTAACGATCTAGCCTCTGACCGTTACACTCATCTAGCCCCTAGGAACACAATTTCGGGTAGGTATGTGGCTATCCATGACTTTGAACACCTTGATATTCCCCACATTCTCCGTACCAACAACCTTGTGGATTTCCTTACCATCAGGGAGAAGGTCTACACATCCTTGGTTCCATACTTCTATGCTAACTTCGAATTTAGTGGGAACCGGATCACTTCTCGTGTGATGGGTAGGGATATAAATATTTCCCTAGGTCAGTTTACTAGGATTCTTCATCTTTCCACTGATGGAATAGATGTCTACTCTCATGACCTTCATGACTTTGCAGAATATCCGGAGGGTGAGTCTTCGCTCACCGCATCTACTCTCATTCACCAGGATGACAATCCCGACTTGGTGAGGAATGAGATTGTGAGTCAGTATTCCCTCCAATCTCAAGTTCTTGCTAAGATTATTTTCCACAACATCGTGCCTAAATCTGGTGAATTCAGTCATGCTCGAGGACCTGTTCCTTTGATTATCTACTGCCTCCTTAAAGGCATTAAGATAAATTTCCCTCGAGTTATCGCCTCTCACATGAGTTGTGATCAGATCCGCACTGCTGGTAGGAGTCTGCCTTACGGCATGCTCATTACCCATCTGCTTAAGGCTTTAGATTTTGATCTTTCTGGTCAAGCCCTTCTAAACCCTCATCTGATATCAATGCTGCTGCTTTGAAGATGATGGAAGCTCAGTTGCGTAGACACGCACCTGTGCAACCACCACCTATTCCTCCTGTTGCTCCTGATCCAGCTCCAGGCCCTGCTTTTCCTGCTCCTGAGTTTCAGGGTATTTCTTCTTCTGAGCTCCGCTCGCAGATCGAGGCACATCAAGCCTGGGTCGGTGAGCAAGTCTCTGCACTTCGTGCAGATATGGAGTCTCGTGTTGCTATGGATGCTGCTTTTTCGGGCGGAAGTCCGAAACGACTTGTCTTATATGGCTGAATCCATGAGATTTGTGGATGTTCAGTTTCAGTCTCTGTTCACAAAATTTGACATAGTCGTTCCTGATGGGACTCCGGGTGCTCGTCGACTCCCTGCCACTGGTCCTCCTTTCCCTCCCAGAGCTCGCGTCTCTATTCCACCACCGCGCCCCAAAGTTGATGCCTTGGATACAGAGGAGGTAGATTCCTCTTCTTCCTCAGATGATGGTGATGATCAGACGATGGCTGAGGCCTCTGGTGATGACGAGGAGGAGGATGACGAGGCCACTGAGTGATGCTGCTGATGATGCTGATGAGTGACCTCCCCTTTATTGATGATGTCAAAAAGGGGGAGAGATATTTGGAGAGAGAGAGATATTTTGCTGTGACTTTGTTACTTTGTTATTTTGTTATGTTGTGTTGGACACCTTTGTTATGTACTTGCTTACCTTGTTTATGTTGGACACATCCTTTTATTTTTGTGTTGTGGACATGTATCTTTTGTGTTATGCATTCATGTCATGTATGACTTATTTCCTTATCTACAATATGTCATGAGTAGTTGATATGTTATTTTTTGGCATGAATGTGTGATGTTTATGATTTACATGCCTGAGTATGATTTATATATATATATACTTGTGTTGAGGGGGAGCTTCATTTGAAGACTCTACCCAAAATATCTTGTGATAACTACATATGTTTTGCCATCATCAAAAAGGGGGAGATTGTTGGCCCAAAGGCCATTATCCCGGTTATTTTGATGATAGCAAAACATATTTAGTTATGTGTTTAATAATCATGTTTTTAAAGTATTTCAGGTTCTAGAAACAGATTTTGACGACTCCGCTAAAAGACTCACATATTTGGAGCTCGCCCAAGATTTGCACTCCCAAGCTAAAGCACATAGGAAGCTTCGGGAATTTGCGTTGAAGAATAGATCAAGAAAAAGATCAAGAATCCAAGATTTGTATTTTGTCTATTTTTGTTTTAGATATTTTGTCAAAACTAAATAGTAGAAGTAGAGATATGGGATATCACACACACACACATTCTCTAGAGTGTTTTATGGCTTCAAAAAAAAGACTTTCTATTTCCATTTCCAAACTTAGTTTTTAAATGAACATATTTATTTTGGAAATACGATTTTAGAAAGACCAGTTTTTGAAAAAAAACATTTTATGGAAAATCAAGTTTTATCAAAAGATTTTTTATCAAAGTATTTTACCTTGATAGTAGTATGACACATGCTCATACTCTATGATTTTTCAAGACCAAAGTATTTAACCCAAGACCCAAAAACCAAAATCCAAAAAATTTTCCAGGTCTGTAAATTCTGTTTTTACAGAACTCACAGTGCCCGGTCGACCGGCAGTCGACCGGCACTCGACCGACATGCACAACTGTGCATGTGCGTATCAGTCGACCGGCAGTCGACCGATACTCGACCGGCCCAAACCCTTTGTTCTCTGGAAATTGCCAGTCGACCGACCCGGTCGACCGGTGAGCCCCAACGGTCGGATTTTTGACCGTTGGCGGTCGATCGACCCGGTCGACCGGCACTCTGTCAAAAATTCTGACAGACTCAACAGCTATATTTTCTGACTCTTTGACTTTAGGGATTTGTCTCCAACGAATCTCTTGAGCAGTTTTTGACCCCTATAAATAGGTAGTCACTTCAAGTGACATGACTAACAATTTCAAAAAGAATATCAAGAGTTTTTACAAGAGTTCTCAAGATTTCCAAAGTTTAAGTTTAGAAAAGATTTTTCTCTCCAAAGCCAAAACTCCATACACCTTACTTGGAGCCTATTCCTCTACTTCTCTCTTGTTTTGCACTACACAATCCCATACTCTAAGTCTCCTATTTTGTTCTAGGGTTGTGCTTAGTGAGCTCTTTTGTAAAGTGATCAAGTGTGATCACTTCCATTGTAATTGAGTGAAGTTGTAGAGGCATCGGCCTCAAGGCGAGCTAGTGTGCTCAAGGTGGTGAAGTGTCATCACGGGAGACGGACAAGTGTTGTCCTTGTATTGTTGATCCGGTGGGATCCTCAATAGTGAAAATCCTTCAAGTGTGAAGGCGGGGACGTAGAGCGTGGCTCGAACCTCGGAAACATATCGGCGTGTTTGCGTTTGCTCAAATTCTTCTAACTCTATCTCTTTTATTACTTGCAATTTTACATTGTCTTTTACTTGCAAGAAATATTGTATTGTGCTAATTGTTTAGAGTTAAATTTTTAAATTCCGCATTATTGCCATTATCATATAGCCATCACCTATTCACCCCCCCTCTAGGTGATTTCAATTGGTATCAGAGCCTAACCCTAGATTCGGTTTAACCACCTTAGGGAGATCCTTCATTTGGCTATATATTTGCTTGTTGTTGTTTGTTGCATTTTACTTGCTTGTGCATTCATGGCATCCATGGACTTTTCTAGCATTAAATCCCCTCCCAAATTTGATGGCTTGAACTTTCCTATTTGGAAAGTCAAGATGAACTTGTTTTTGAAATCCTTAGGTGTTAGGGTAGCTAGGGCCATTACCAAAGACTTCATTGAACCAACTAGTGATGAGAGCACATGGTCCGAGGATACTTCCAAAGACTATGAAGCAAACGCTAGGGCACAATATGCATTAACACAAGCACTTAATGAAGATGACCTTGCACGCATCATAAATTGCAAATCCGCATATGAAGTGTGGAACATTTTGCTTGTGACTCATGAGGGAACGTCACAAGTCAAGAGAGCCAAAGTTGACTTGCTACGTTCTCAATATGAGAATTTTTACATGTTTGATAATGAGAGCATTGATGACATGCTCACCCGTTTTACTAAAATAACTAATGCCCTTTCTTCCTTAGGCGACAAGATTGATAATGATCAAAAGATAAGGAAAGTGATTAGAGCTCTTCCAAAGCGTGGGAAGTCAAGGCGACAACCCTCAAGGAGCTAAATGACAAGGAGGAGATGGACTTCTCCGGCTTCATCGGAAATCTCAAAACACATGAGATGGAGATGAAGGTACGAGAAGAAAGGGAGGCACCCAAGAAGAAATCAATAGCCTTCAAAGCCGCTCCAACAATTCAAGACGAGGATGATTCATCGGACGAGTGCGATGAAGACTTCGCCATGCTCATCCGGAAGGTGGGCAAGATGTTCTACAAGAAGGGAAGACAAAGCAATTTCCGGCGAGGGAAACCTCAAGGGAGATTTGAAAGAAAAAGAGAAGAACCCGGTCCTTGCTTTCATTGCAAGAAGATCGGTCACCTCATTGCCGATTGCCCCGCTCTACAAGCGACCACATCCAAGAACGGGCAAAGAAAGAAGAAGGCAATGGTGGCTACTTGGGATGACACGGAGTCGGAATCCGAAGAGGAAGTCGACGCCGCGCACATGTGCTTCATGGCACATGGGGAGGACACACTATGGTAACTCTCGAAAACTCTTTAGATGAGGATGAGTTAACTATGGATGAGCTTGCACATTTTTTTGAAGAATTGCAAAATAGGTATGAGATTTCCCAATCTCAAAATAAGAAATTAAAAAGAGAAAATGAAGCTTTAAAATATAAAGTTGAAATAGTTGTTAAAGAAAAGGATGTTTTATCTAGCTCTTTTGGAAAATTGAAAAATGATTTTGATAAATATAAACTTGCAAATAAGGGTAAAACCCCCATAGTTTCAATTGATAAAAATGATTTTGTTGAGATCCAAAAACGTGTTGAAGCTTTGGACTCAAATTTAAAAAGTTATGCTTTTGATTTGAAAAAGATAGCATCTAAATTTCCTAAGGGAGTACCCCAAGGGAAACATGCATCTCATACACATACACATGCACGGAAACATGCGCACACACATAAGCATGCATACATGTATAGTAGTGGTAGAATTTATGTTTGCACGCATTGTGGCCGCAAAGGCCATTTAGAAAAGTTTTGTTATGCTAAAAATAATGTTAATAATAAATATGTTTGGGTTCGCCCCGGTACTACCCCAAAGGACCCTCAAAGATTTGGGTACCAAAAGATCCTCCAAATGTAGGTGATACAGGTGGATCTACTTCCTCCAAGACTTAGGGGGAGACGGTGCCCGGGTGGTAGATGCAACTAAGCTCAAAGTTCAAATCTAGCTTGCATCGCTATCGTGGAGGCACCTATTTTTGGAGATTGCCCTTAAATTGGTAATATCTCCATTTTAAAATAGTTGTTGATTTTTGGTAATGTATACATGTGTATAGAATTGATAGTTTGCTTTTGTATTCCATTGATACATGCCTATATAGAACTACTTTTCTATCATGTTGTGTACATGCCTTGCGTTAATTTTCATATCTTGTATTTTTATGCCTTATGTCATATTTGTCCACATGTCCATATTTTTGTGTATCTATATGTATATACTATTTTTCAAAAGTATAAATTAATAATCAAAATTTCTTGTTTAAACAAATACCTTAAAGATGGCAATTGCGCACCTCAACTCATTCAAGAGGAATCAAGAGGATGAAGTTCAGAACCCGTCACTGGGTATTCGGCTTCAACATCTTTAAATCTTTGTTTAAATTTGTAAAATAAAATTAAAACATTTTGTGTGAAGTTTTTGTTGATGTGATCACTAAAAGAAGATTTTTAAAACTGGTTGTTGTATCCCTGTATGTTATAATATATCATATTTTATTTGTTATAATTTTTCTTTAAAATTTTTTCTGGGTCAGAATCTGGTAGCAGATTTTCAGACAGCACCAGTCGACCGGACCCTAACCCCAGTCGACCGGCGCTGCCTGAGAGAAAATTTTGGATTTTTATTTCTGCTACCGGTCGACTGTTTTATAGGACCAGTCGACCGATCCGAGTGCGTGACTCTCTGTATCTTTTTCGGTCGACCGGCCCTTAACCCCAGTCGACCGATCGTCGAATTCTGGCTTATATTTGGACTTTTTCTTCACTGTTTCTCTCACTCTCTCATTTCTCTCTCAGCGAACCGCAGGAGCACCTCTTCTCAAAAATTCCCAACTCTCAATCCATCCATCTGATCTTAAATTCTTTCAAAACCCATCTCATACTTCTCCCTCCTAATCCAGATCTACAATTTCAAAGAGATCCATCCATCAGATCTTCAGGATTTCGGGATTTTCAGCTAGGGTTTCGAAAATTTCAACAAGGTAAAAAAAATCCGATTTTTACTTCAAATTTCCACTTCTAACTTAAATATATTTGTTCCATTGTCTCTATTTTAGGTTTATTGTCATCTAGATCGTGCCAAAACCCCTAAAAATTTGATTTTTGTCATGCCTCCTAAAAGACATCGTTCTGAGAAGGGAAAGGGTATTGCCCAATCCTCTTCTCAAGCTCCTAGAACTGATCCTTTGTTGCGTAACGATCTAGCCTCTGACCGTTACACTCATCTAGCCCCTAGGAACACAATTTCGGGTAGGTATGTGGCTATCCATGACTTTGAACACCTTGATATTCCCCACATTCTCCGTACCAACAACCTTGTGGATTTCCTTACCATCAGGGAGAAGGTCTACACATCCTTGGTTCCATACTTCTATGCTAACTTCGAATTTAGTGGGAACCGGATCACTTCTCGTGTGATGGGTAGGGATATAAATATTTCCCTAGGTCAGTTTACTAGGATTCTTCATCTTTACACTGATGGAATAGATGTCTACTCTCATGACCTTCATGACTTTGCAGAATATCCGGAGGGTGAGTCTTCGCTCACCGCATCCACTCTCATTCACCAGGATGACAATCCCGACTTGGTGAGGAATGAGATTGTGAGTCAGTATTCCCTCCAATCTCAAGTTCTTGCTAAGATTATTTTCCACAACATCGTGCCTAAATCTGGTGAATTCAGTCATGCTCGAGGACCTGTTCCTTTGATTATCTACTGCCTCCTTAAAGGCATTAAGATAAATTTCCCTCGAGTTATCGCCTCTCACATGAGTTGTGATCAGATCCGCACTGCTGGTAGGAGTCTGCCTTACGGCATGCTCATTACCCATCTGCTTAAGGCTTTAGATTTTGATCTTTCTGGTCAAGCCCCTTCTAAACCCTCATCTGATATCAATGCTGCTGCTTTGAAGATGATGGAAGCTCAGTTGCGTAGACACGCACCTGTGCAACCACCACCTATTCCTCCTGTTGCTCCTGATCCAGCTCCAGGCCCTGCTTTTCCTGCTCCTGAGTTTCAGGGTATTTCTTCTTCTGAGCTCCGCTCGCAGATCGAGGCACATCAAGCCTGGGTCGGTGAGCAAGTCTCTGCACTTCGTGCAGATATGGAGTCTCGTGTTGCTATGGGATGCTGCTTTTCGGGCGGAAGTCCGAAACGACTTGTCTTATATGGCTGAATCCATGAGATTTGTGGATGTTCAGTTTCAGTCTCTGTTCACAAATTTGACATAGTCGTTCCTGATGGGACTCCGGGTGCTCGTCGACTCCCTGCCACTGGTCCTCCTTTCCCTCCCAGAGCTCGCGTCTCTATTCCACCACCGCGCCCCAAAGTTGATGCCTTGGATACAGAGGAGGTAGATTCCTCTTCTTCCTCAGATGATGGTGATGATCAGACGATGGCTGAGGCCTCTGGTGATGACGAGGAGGAGGATGACGAGGCCACTGAGTGATGCTGCTGATGATGCTGATGAGTGACCTCCCCTTTATTGATGATGTCAAAAAGGGGGAGAGATATTTGGAGAGAGAGATATTTTGCTGTGACTTTGTTACTTTGTTATTTTGTTATGTTGTGTTGGACACCTTTGTTATGTACTTGCTTACCTTGTTTATGTTGGACACATCCTTTTATTTTTGTGTTGTGGACATGTATCTTTTGTGTTATGCATTCATGTCATGTATGACTTATTTCCTTATCTACAATATGTCATGAGTAGTTGATATGTTATTTTTTGGCATGAATGTGTGATGTTTATGATTTACATGCCTGAGTATGATTTATATATATATAATGCTTGTGTTGAGGGGAGCTTCATTTGAAGACTCTACCCAAAATATCTTGTGATAACTACATATGTTTTGCCATCATCAAAAAGGGGGAGATTGTTGGCCCAAAGGCCATTATCCCGGTTATTTGATGATAGCAAAACATATTTAGTTATGTGTTTAATAATCATGTTTTTAAAGTATTTCAGGTTCTAGAAACAGATTTTGACGACTCCGCTAAAAGACTCACATATTTGGAGCTCGCCCAAGATTTGCACTCCCAAGCTAAAGCACATAGGAAGCTTCGGGAATTTGCGTTGAAGAATAGATCAAGAAAAAGATCAAGAATCCAAGATTTGTATTTTGTCTATTTTTGTTTTAGATATTTTGTCAAAACTAAATAGTAGAAGTAGAGATATGGGATATCACACACACACACATTCTCTAGAGTGTTTTATGGCTTCAAAAAAAAGACTTTCTATTTCCATTTCCAAACTTAGTTTTTAAATGAACATATTTATTTTGGAAATACGATTTTAGAAAGACCAGTTTTTGAAAAAAAACATTTTATGGAAAATCAAGTTTTATCAAAAGATTTTTTATCAAAGTATTTTACCTTGATAGTAGTATGACACATGCTCATACTCTATGATTTTTCAAGACCAAAGTATTTAACCCAAGACCCAAAAACCAAAATCCAAAATTTTCCAGGTCTGTAAATTCTGTTTTTACAGAACTCACAGTGCCCGGTCGACCGGCAGTCGACCGGCACTCGACCGACATGCACAACTGTGCATGTGCGTATCAGTCGACCGGCAGTCGACCGATACTCGACCGGCCCAAACCCTTTGTTCTCTGGAAATTGCCAGTCGACCGACCCGGTCGACGGTGAGCCCCAACGGTCGGATTTTTGACCGTTGGCGGTCGATCGACCCGGTCGACCGGCACTCTGTCAAAAATTCTGACAGACTCAACAGCTATATTTTCTGACTCTTTGACTTTAGGGATTTGTCTCCAACGAATCTCTTGAGCAGTTTTTGACCCCTATAAATAGGTAGTCACTTCAAGTGACATGACTAACAATTTCAAAAAGAATATCAAGAGTTTTTACAAGAGTTCTCAAGATTTCCAAAGTTTAAGTTTAGAAAAGATTTTTCTCTCCAAAGCCAAAATTCCATACACCTTACTTGGAGCCTATTCCTCTACTTCTCTCTTGTTTTGCACTACACAATCCCATACTCTAAGTCTCCTATTTTGTTCTAGGGTTGTGCTTAGTGAGCTCTTTTGTAAAGTGATCAAGTGTGATCACTTCCATTGTAATTGAGTGAAGTTGTAGAGGCATCGGCCTCAAGGCGAGCTAGTGTGCTCAAGGTGGTGAAGTGTCATCACGGGAGACGGACAAGTGTTGTCCTTGTATTGTTGATCCGGTGGGATCCTCAATAGTGGAAATCCTTCAAGTGTGAAGGCGGGGACGTAGAGCGTGGCTCGAACCTCGGAAACATATCGGCGTGTTTGCGTTTGCTCAAATTCTTCTAACTCTATCTCTTTTATTACTTGCAATTTTACATTGTCTTTTACTTGCAAGAAATATTGTATTGTGCTAATTGTTTAGAGTTAAATTTTTAAATTCCGCATTATTGCCATTATCATATAGCCATCACCTATTCACCCCCCCTCTAGGTGATTTCAAACTATTTTAACATGATAGAAGTATGACACATGCTCATACTCTATGTTTTTACAAGTTCCAAAATTTGAACCCAAGACCCAAAACCAAAAACCCAAAAATTTCTGGTTCTGGAAGTTCTGTTTTTTCAGAACTCACAGTAACCGGTCGACCGACCCGGTCGACCGATGTGCACAATACTGTGCACGTCTATATCAGTCGACCGACCCGGTCGACCGATGTACACTTGCTTTCACAGGAGTTTTCGGTCGACCGACCCGGTCGACCGATGAACCCAACGGTCATATTTTTGACCGTTGGCGGTCGACCGACCCAGTCGACCGGACTCTGTCAAAAGTTCTGACAGATCCAACAGCTATTTTTCTGACTGATTTTCTTTTTGGGATTTGATTCCAACGAATCTCTTAGGATGTTTTTGACCCCTATAAATAGGTGGTCACTTCAGTTGATATGTCTAACAATTTTAGAGCCATCAAGAATATTTTTTTTACAAGAGATTTCTAAAGATTTCCAAGTTCTTCCTTTTAGACAAGATTTTCTCTCAAAAGCCAAAATTCCAATCACCCATCTTGAAGCCTACATCTCTACTTCTCTCTACCTTAGCACTACACAATCCCATATATCTACATCTACATATTTGGTTCTAGGATTGTGCTTAGTGAGCTTTTGTAAAGTGATCAAGTGTTGATCACTCTTTTCTTACTTGAGTGAAGTTGTAGAGGCATCGGCCTCAAGGCGAGCTAGTGTGCTCAAGGTGGTGTTGCGGCATCACGAGAGATGGACAAGTGTGTCCTTGTATTGTTGATCCGGTGGGATCCTCAATAGTGAAAATCCTTCAAGTGTGAAGGCGGGGACGTAGAGCGTGGCTCGAACCTCGGAAACAACTCCTTGTGTTTGCGTTTGATCAAATCTCTCTAAACTCTATCTCTTTATTACTTGCACTTCTATATTGTCTATTACTTGCAAGTATTTGTGTATTGTGCTAATTGTTAAGTTAATTTTTAAATTCCACATTATTGCCATAATTCATATAGCCATCACCTATTCACCCCCCCTCTAGGTGATTTCAATTGGTATCAGAGCCTAACCCTACAACTTAGGTCTAACCACCTTAGGGAGATCCATATTTGGCTATATACATTTGTGTTGCATTTACATTTGCTTGTGCATTCATGGCATCCATGGACTTTTCTAGCATTAAATCCCCACCCAAGTTTGATGGTTTAAACTTCCCCATTTGGAAGGTGAAAATGAATCTCTTCCTTAAATCCCTAGGAGTTAGGGTAGCTAGGGCTATAACCAAAGATTTTATTGAACCCACTAGTGATGAGAGCACATGGTCCGAGGATACTTCCAAAGACTATGAGGCTAATGCTAGGGCACAATATGCATTGACCCAAGCATTGAATGAGGATGACCTTGCACGCATAATTAATTGTAAATCCGCATTTGAGGTTTGGAACATACTCATTGTGACTCATGAGGGAACGTCTCAAGTCAAGAGAGCCAAAGTTGACTTGCTACGTTCTCAATATGAGAACTTTTACATGTTTGATAATGAGAGCATTGATGATATACTCACCCATTTTACAAAAATAACTAATGCTCTTTCTTCCTTAGGCGACAAGATTGATAATGATCAAAAGATAAGGAAGGTGATTAGAGCTCTTCCCAAAGCTTGGGAAGTCAAGGCGACCACACTCAAGGAGCTCACGACAAAGAGGAGATGGACTTCTCCGGCTTCATCGGAAATCTCAAGACGCATGAGATGGAGATGAAAGTTAGAGAAGAGAGGGAGGCACCAAAGAAGAAGACGATTGCCTTCAAAGCCACTCCTACTACCATTGAGGAAGACGACTCATCGAAGATTGCGATGAGGATTTCGCCATGCTCATCCGTAGGTGGGCAAGATGTTTTACAAGAAGGGACGGCAAAGTAACTTCCGAAGAGGGAAGCCTCAAGGAAGGTACGAGAAGAAAAGAGAAGAAACCGGTCCTTGCTTTCATTGCAAGAAGATCGGTCACCTAATTGCCGATTGCCCCGCTCTCCAAGCAACCACTTCAAAGCACGGGAAGAAGAAGAAAGCCTTGGCCGCTACATGGGATGATTCAGAGTCGGAATCCGAAGAGGAGCACGACGCCGCCAACATGTGTTTTATGGCACAAGGTGAGGATTCATCTAAGGTATGTCTAGAAACTTCTATTGATGATGATGATCTCACAATGGATGAACTTGCTCAATTTTTGAAGAATTGCAACATAGATATGAGATTTCACAATCTCATAATAAGAAATTGAAAAAGGAAAATGATGCTTTGAAGAATAAACTTGAAATTTGTTTAAAAGAGAAAAATGAGTTATCTAGTTCTTTTAAAAAATTGAAAAATGATTTTGATAAGTATAAGGTAGCTAATAAAGAAAAACCCCCATGATTTCTAATGATAAAAATGTTTTTATTGAAATTCAAAAACGTGTTGATTCTTTAGATAAAACTTTAAAGAAATGTGCATTTGATTTTAACAAGCTTGCATCTAAATTTCCTAAGGGAGTAGCCCAAGGGAAACATGTTCATCATAAACATGCTACACATAGACATGCACACACACATAACCATGCTTTTATGTAAATAGTGGTAGAATTTATATTTGCACGCATTGTGGCCGCAAAGGCCATTTAGAAAAATTTTGCTATGCTAAGAATAATGTAAAGAATAAATTTGTTTGGGTTCGCCCCGGATCTAACCCAAAGGACCCACTAAGATTTGGGTACCAAAAGAGCCACCGAATTTAAATGATACAGGTATAGGTGGATCTTCTCCCTCCAAGACTTAGGAGGAGGTGGTGCCGGATGGTGGATGCAACAAAGCTTAAAGTACACATCAAGAATGCATCGCTATCGTGGAGGCACCTATTTTTGGAGATTGCCCGTAAATTGGTAACATCTCCATTTAAGAGTTTAATTTTGTATATACAATTGTTATAGGATTGCTAGTTTAATTTTATGCCTCATTGATACATGATTAAGTATAAACTTGCAACTCTATCATGATTGTATATGCCATGTTCAGTTTTTGTTTTGATTTTTAGTCATGTATACATATGTATAGAATTGATAGTTTGCTTTTGTACTCCATTGATATATGCTTGTATAGAACTACTTTTCTATCATGTTGTATATGTGCTTTGTGTTAACTTTTATATCTTTTGTTTCATGCCTTGTTTATTGTATGTCCACATGTATAGGTTATTATTTGTGATTATATACTTGTATACATATACACATATTTTCATAAATAAAAAATAAACATTTGTAAAATTTCCTATTTAACAAACACCTTAAAGATGGCAATTGCGCACCTCAACTCATTCAAGAGGAATCAAGAGGATGAAGTTCAGAACCCGTCACTGGGTATTCGGCTTCAACATCTTTAAAATCTTTGTTTAAATATGAAAATAAATTTAAAAAGGATTGCATGAATTTTGATGTTTTAATAACTTAATGAAGATTTAAAACATGTTGGTGTATTCCTATGTCATACCTATTTTGACTACTAATTTATTTAAAAATTTTTTTTTGGGGTCTGTTGCTGATAACAGATTTCAGGCAAAGCCGGTCGACCGACCTATAAAGCCCGGTCGACCGACTCTGCCTGAGAAGAAATTTTTATTTCTTTTCTGTTATCGTCGACCGACTATATGTCCCGGTCGACCGATCTTGCCTGCAGAGCTCTCGGGTTAAATCGGCGACCGACCCGGTCGACCGCTCTATATTTACAGAGCTCTCGGGTTGTTTCGGTCGACCGACCGGTCGACCGATCGTCGAATTTTTGCCCTATAACTGTCTTTTCTCTTCACTTTTTCTCTCCTCTCTCACTTCTCTCAGCGAACCGAAGACACCCAATTTCTCCCAAAATTTATTTCTCTCCAAACTCTCAACCAAATCCAAATCAATTAAAAACCCATCTCAATTCCTCATTATACTTCCAGATCTTCGATTTCAGGTTCATCCAACCACAGATTCGGAGAATTTCAAGATTTTCAGTCTAGGGTTTTGGATTCTCTCAGTTAAGGTAAAAATCCAATTTTTGACTCTAATTTCCATTTATTGCTTTGGAATCTATTATCTATTGTCATCAATCTAGGTTTCTAAGCATCTAAATCGTGCCCTAAACTTGATTACACCTAAAAATCCAATTTTTATTCATCATGCCTAAACGTTCCAGATCTGAGAAGGGAAAGGAAGTTGCACAACCTTCCTCCCAAGCTCCTAGACCCATTCGCCCCTTATAAATGATCTTGCAGCTGATAGATACTCCCATCTCTCCACTAGAAATATCAACTCAGGGAGATTTGTAGCTATTCAGGATTTTGAACATCTAGATATCCCTCAAATCTTGCAAAACAACAATCTAGTTGAGTTCTTGTCCATCAAGGAACAAGTCTACACCTCTCTTGTTCCTTACTTTTATGCCAATTTTGAATTCGATAGAAATCGGATCACATCTAGGGTTTAGGTAGGAACATCGACATTTCTATAGGTCGATTTGCTAGGATTCTGCATCTCTCCACTGGTGGAGTAGATGTATATTCCCATGATTTACATGACTTTGAATTCCCGGACGGTGAGTCTGCGCTCACCGCCTCTACCTTGATCCACGGGGATGACAACCCCGGTCTAGTAAGGAATGAGGTTGTGAGTAGGTACACTCTCACTGCTCAGGTCCTTGCTAAGATTATTTTCTTCAACATTGTCCCCAAACATGGTGAGTATAGCCATGCTAGGGTTTGTGTTCCCTTGATTATCTTTTGCCTTCTTCGAGGCATTAAGGTAAACTTTCCTAGAGTCATAGCGTCTCATATGGGCTCTGATCAGATCCGTACTGCGGGTAGAAGCTTGCCCTACGGCATGCTTATTACCCATCTTCTTAGGGCTCTTGACTTTGATCTCTCCGCTGAAACTCCTTCCAATCCCCTGACCCACATCAATGGAGTTGTCCTGAAGATGATGGAAGCTCAGCTGCGTAGACACGCTCCTGTGCAACCACATCTTCCTCCTGCTGGTCCTGGCTCATCTTCAGCACCAGGATCTTCTTCTTCTGCAGCACCTGCATTTCCTCCTGAGTTACTGGCTCTTGTCTCTTCAGAGGTCCGCACTCAGATCGAGGCACATCAGGCCTGGGTCGAGAAGCGCGACGCAGCTATTCGTGCTGAGTTGGATGCTCGTTCAGTTCAGGATGCTGCTTTTCGGGCGGAGGTCCGAAACGACATGTCATATTTTGCTGACTCCATGAGATTCGTGGATGTTCAGTTTCAGGCACTTTTCTCAAAATTTGACATGCTCGTTCCTGACCGGACTCCGACTGCTTGTCGACTCCCAGCCACCGGTCCTCCATTTCCTCCCAGAGCTCGCTCTTCTGTTCCACCACCGCGCACCAGAGTAGATGGCATGGATCCAGAGGAGGTTGCTTCTTCAGAGGAAGGTGGTGATGATGACGGAGACGGCGATGACGGTGATGATGGTGCTGAGGAGTGACCTCCCCTTTTGATAATGTCAAAAAAGGGGGAGAGTTATTTGAGAGAGATATTTGTAGTATTTTGTGTTTTGGATAATTTGTGATGTAGTATTTTATTTTGTGTTTGGACATGTAGTATTTTATTTGTGTTTGGACATGTATATTTTGCTTTGGTTATGTATTTTTAGTATGTGTTGTGGACATGGACATGGTTGTGTATCTCTTATTTATGTCATGTATGAACTCATTTCCTTCATCTATTCTATGACATGAGTATTTGGTATTATTTGTTGGCATGGAAATATGGTGTTTTATCATTACATATGTTTTTCTATATATGCATGTGTTGAGGGGGAGCTTCATTTGAAGTCTCTACCCAAAATATTTTGTGATAACTACATATGTTTTGCCATCATCAAAAAGGGGGAGATTGTTGGCCCAAAGGCCATTATCCCAGTTATTTGATGATAAAAAAACATATTTAGTTATGTATTTAATATTTTTGTTTAAAAGGATTTCAGGTTCAAGAACAGGTTTTTGACGGCTCCGCTAAAAGACTCACAAGTTTGGACGTCGCAAAAATGAAGATTCCTAAGCTATGCACAACTAGGATGCTTCGGGATCAAGATGATGATGTGAAGTTCAAGACAAGATCAAGAAGACAAAGAAAACAAGATTTGTATTTTTATTTTTTATTTTAGATATTTTGTCAAAGCTAGATATTAGAAGTAGAGCTATGGGATTATCACACACACCTCTTAGTTAGGTTCATGGCTTCAAAAAGATTTCCAAATTCCATTTCTAAACTTAGTTCTAAAGAGAACATATTTTGAAAATAAGTTTTAGAAAGAAAATAGTTTGAAAAAAAAACAATTTTATGGAAAAACAAGTTTTTATCAAAAGGATTTTTATCAAACTATTTTAACATGATAGAAGTATGACACATGCTCATACTCTATGTTTTTACAAGTTCCAAAATTTGAACCCAAGACCCAAAACCAAAAACCCAAAAATTTCTGGTTCTGGAAGTTCTGTTTTTTCAGAACTCACAGTAACCGGTCGACCGACCGGTCGACCGATGTGCACAATACTGTGCACGTCTATATCAGTCGACCGATCCGGTCGACCGATGTACACTTGCTTTCACAGGAGTTTTCGGTCGACCGACCCGGTCGACCGATGAACCCCAACGGTCATATTTTTGACCGTTGGCGGTCGACCGACCGGTCGACCGGACTCTGTCAAAAGTTCTGACAGATCCAACAGCTATTTTTCTGACTGATTTTCTTTTTGGGATTTGATTCCAACGAATCTCTTAGGATGTTTTTGACCCCTATAAATAGGTGGTCACTTCAGTTGATATGACTAACAATTTTAGAGCCATCAAGAATATTTTTTTTACAAGAGATTTCTAAAGATTTCCAAGTTCTTCCTTTTAGACAAGATTTTCTCTCAAAAGCCAAAATTCCAATCACCCATCTTGAAGCCTACATCTCTACTTCTCTCTACCTTAGCACTACACAATCCCATATATCTACATCTACATATTTGGTTCTAGGATTGTGCTTAGTGAGCTTTTGTAAAGTGATCAAGTGTTGATCACTCTTTTCTTACTTGAGTGAAGTTGTAGAGGCATCGGCCTCAAGGCGAGCTAGTGTGCTCAAGGTGGTGTTGCGGCAACACGAGAGACGGACAAGTGTGTCCTTGTATTGTTGATCCGGTGGGATCCTCAATAGTGGAAATCCTTCAAGTGTGAAGGCGGGGACGTAGAGCGTGGCTCGAACCTCGGAAACAACTCCTTGTGTTTGCGTTTGATCAAATCTCTCTAAACTCTATCTCTTTATTACTTGTACTTCTATATTGTCTATTACTTGCAAGTATTTGTGTATTGTGCTAATTGTTAAGTTAATTTTTAAATTCCGCATTATTGCCATAATTCATATAGCCATCACCTATTCACCCCCCCTCTAGGTGATTTCATTTATAGGGTTAGAAAATAGGTTAAAAACAATTTCTTTACACCTAATTTGACCTGCAAAAGCTCCCCAACAACTCTCCAAAAATCTGTTAAAGCTGAAAATAAAAACAGTTTTTCAGAATAGCCCAAAGAGGAAAGAGCCGTTAGGCTACAGCAGGCTTGGCGGTCGACCGGTCCGGTCGACCGCCAGCCCAGCTGCAAAGAGCCGTTGGCTCTCGGTCGACCGGTCCGGTCGACCGTCCCAAAAGAGGAAACACAGTTTCCTTCTTCCGGTCGACCGGTCCGGTCGACCGAAAAAAACCTGTGAGCAATTTGCTCTCCGTCGGTCGACCGGTCCAGTCGACCGACAGACATGCACAAACAGTGCATGTCCAGACACATCGCCGGTCGACCGGGGCCGGTCGGCCGGAGTTGCCTGAAACAGAAAACTGGGCTGGTTTTGAGTTAGAAAAATTTTGAGAAATATTTTAAAAATACATATAGCTAAGTATTATGCAGAAAATAGTTTATACACATATTTTATACAAGATTTTCAAGATATAAAGCTTTTGGTACATGTATATATAAACTAAGGCATAAAACTTAGAAATAACCATTTTCAAAACATAGGAAATATATGAAACAAGTGTGTGTGCAAATCCTAGAGCCAAATTTCATATACTCAAACTTTAACATTCTATTTCTTACAATGTTTCTAAGGACTTCAAGATCTTCAATAGGCTTCTTCATATAATCTTCAACACTTGTTCCTTGAGCCCAATTGGAGTTGACTTGAGTCCAAATCCTTGTATTTGTGAGAGAAGACTTCTAGAGTGAATAGAAATCTGAAACACACTTAAACAACAAATGTTATTAGTACAAATAACTAATATGTTTTGTAATCATCAAAATACACTAATCATGGGTGATTGTAACCTTGGGCCAACAGAACCTTGGTCATAAGCCGTAGAAAGACTAAGATCTCCAACTAAAAAAAAAAGAGAGAGTTCAACTCTTCTAACAACTTACTGAGTTCTAGTTTATTCTTACCTAAAGTCTCTTTGAGATTTTTGTTGGATAGAAGCTGTGATACTTCGTCCACCGCCCAAAGAGAAGATTCCCAAGAGGTCTCGATATTCACCCGGTTAATGAAAAACAAGATTCACTTTCCATCGCCACATCAAGAAACTGGCACTAAACAAAGGGGAGATTTGAGCTTGAATATCTTTTGTCTCTTGTAAAAGGATTATTGGTCTATTGTAATTTTCTTTACAATCAAATAAAGAGTTCACACACCCTCAATTTTCCCACCAAACAAGAGATGGTGACTCCACTGGGGACTACGTTATATACCGATAAGCAAGTCGTGGCGCAAGGTGATGTCACCTACATGGGAAAATGGTTGAATCACTTGTCATGAAATTTGAGCAGGAAAAGTATGAAGAGTTTCACTCTTTCGGCTCTAAGAGCCCTAGGGCACGGCGGTACCGCAAGGTCTCCTGGGGACTCACTCTCAAGTCCGCTCTAAGATCCCTTCAGATGCGACTGATTGTTTAAAATTATAGGCTAAGTAAGATAAATTGGAGAGAAAATTTTATCTTGAATTTTTTGCCTTAGATAGTATGCACTTCACACTTACACAATTTTTGGGATAGAAACAAAGACCTAAAATGCCATAAATAAAAAGAAAAAAAAATTAAAAAAATATCACTTATTAAGCCGGATAATTATGCCTCAAGAAGCATGATTATTCACGTCTAACGGTGGTCAAAAGAAACAAATAAATCCCCCTTAGTTTTGCGGCCTTGTTTACTCGAGTCCTTAAACCCGAGGGATGTTTTCTCATCTGGTGCCATAGGACCTTCTGGTTTGGGAGTCATCGGTTATAAGCTCACTACATGGGTGAACTAGAAAGCCTAAGAAAACTAAGGGAAGAAAAAAAATAAATAAAAAATATATATGAATAAATGGCTTGATGGTTAGAGTTGAAATCCCAAAAATCTTCAATATCACAAAGTGCATATTATCTAGGTTTTATGAAAGATAAAATATTCAATCCATTTTTGAATTCTTACCTTAATTGAAGACAAGATCTTGCAAAGAGACTAAGTTTAAGGAAGAATGATTTTTGGTGGACTTATGACCTTAGATCGCTTATATTTTTGCAAAAATATTTCATAAACTTGTCTCTCTTTCAAAATGCATTTTCAAAATACTAACATTTGTCTTCTTTCTTTATGGATTTTGTGGTGCAATCCGCTGAAAACCCTCAGGAGACCAAACTCCTCCTCTAGGGTAACCTAGAGGTTTAACGGCTTATTGCACATGCTCAGTGCAATCGCGTCACCTGCGAAATTTGTGTAATAACATTTATAATATAGTTTTTCTTTTCTTGTTTTGCTCGGGACGAGCAAAAGATAAGTGTGAGGGTGTGATTAGTCTACAATTCTGCATTTTTATATCACATTTTCCAGCGATTTATGAATAAAATGTCAGTCTAAACCGTGTTTTGGTCTCTCTTGCAGGTAAATCAAGAGTTTAAGGGTAAAGGAGTAATAAGAGCTTAATTAATTTCATTTTATGGTAATTAATCCCGTATTACTTGGAGGCCAAGCAAGGGAAATCTAGAAGATACGTCGAACCTAGACTCCTGCGCACGTCAGACGAATATTCGGGCGAAATTACCAAAAAAGGATATACCAAGAAGACCCTAAAAGCCAGAGGAAAATCTTCGCCAAAACCAGGAAAAAATTCCCTGGTTTTGCCGCGGATCCGCGACAAAAGCCGCGTGGGGCCACGTGTCGATTTTCGACGCGTGGCCCCGTCCCTATGCCTATAAATACCCCTGCATAGGTCCAAAGCGCAAGCAATTTTCATTTTTAGGAGAAGTTTTTGTGTTTTACGGTAGTGTAGGTAGGTGTTCTTCATTTCATTCTTTTGTATTTTCTTTTTAGCTCATGTAGTAGGGCTGAGAGATTTAGAGAGAGATAGAGAGGGATTGATGTAAGATGGTGATAATCTATATAAAGGTGCCTCCTTTCTTCTCCGATGTAATCTCCTCCATCTTCTACATGATGCTTTGCTAACTTCTTTTCTTCTCATGGTAATCTTACTACTAACTACTAACCATCTAACCACTTACTTGATAATCCACATGAATCTAATAGCCTCTACAAGGCCTTGCTCTTGCAAGAGCCATTGATGACTCATGATGATGGATTCTAAAATTCTAACATTTCTAACACCTAACCCACTAACTTGCTAATTTGCAATGTCTTCTTTATTTCATGCTCACCCTAACTGGTTTTGATGATTTAATAAGTAGCTTGCAACTTGTTAGTGGTAAGGATGTGTTGTTTGAATGTAGAAGATCAATCTTTTGAGCCTGCTTTGTATCGTCTCTGAAGCCAAGGACTAGTGATGGCCAAGGATCCATGTGAGGCAACTATCATTAAAAGGTTAAAATGGTTAGTGTAGTGGAGCAATTAGTAGTAGTAGTAGTCATGATGAGTTTTATTTTCCTCTGTTTTAAAAATCATTTCCAAACTCTTTTTCTCATTTTTCTGTCGATGTTTTCACCAACTTCTTAGTTCACCTTTGTTTATCTTTATTTTATTTTTTCAAACTACTCTTCCCTTTTGTTTTCACATCATTTTCATCGCCTTCTCCACCTACCACATACTTGTTTCCTTTCCTTTCTTTTCTTTTCTTTTTGTAATTCTTTAACAAAGAAGAATTGTTAACATAAAACGTGAATAGAGACTGTTAATGCTTCTATCGCCTCCCGTCCCTGTGGATTCGACCCGTTGAGCAATGCTATAACGGAAGTATCGAGGGAACATTAGCACATACGAGATTTTATATTGATTTGACAAATTACACATTTTTGAGTGCTAGTTTCGCCCCCAATTTATCTTACTTAGCCTATAATTTTAAACAGGATCCATTATTTCGACTGGGTTTAAGATGCCATAATTAAGGCTTTCTTAATTTCGAAGATCATCTTAATTTTCTTAAAAATAGACCAAAACTTTGTCTCTTATTTCAAAAGTTTTTAAAAAGAAAAAATTCCTATATAAAGGGAAGATTTCTAAAAGTATCCTAAAAGAAGTGTAAAAGAAAGAAAATCTAAAAACTTTACGTTAGTAAACCCTCAAAAATTTGATCGGGGCGAAACTAGCACTAAAAATGTGTAATTTGTCAAATCAATATAAAAGCTCGTATGTGCTAATGTTCCCTCGATGCTTTCGTTATAGCATTAGCTCAACGGGTCGAATCCATAGGGACGGGAGGCGATAGAAGCATTAACAGTCTCTATTCACGTTTATGTTAACAATTCTTCTTTGTTAAAGAATTACAAAAAGAAAAGAAAAGAAAGGAAAAGAAAAACAAGCATGTGATAGGTGGAGAAGGCGATGAAAATGATGTGAAAACAAAAGAGAAGTGGTTTGAAAAACAAATAAAGATGGAACAAAGGTGAACTAAGAAGTTGGTGAAAACATCGATAAAAAAATGAGAAAAAGAGTTTGGAAATGATTTTTAAAACAGAGGAAAATAAAAACTTATGGCTACTAACTACTAATTGCTCTACTAACCATGCTAACCTCTTAGTGATAGTTGTCTCACATGGATCCTTGGCCATCACTAGTCCTTGGCTTCAAGAGACGATACAAAGCATGGTTCATAAGATTGATCTTCTACATTCAAACAACACATCCTTACCACTAACAAGTTGCAAGCTACTTATTAAATCATCAAAACCGGTTAGAGGTGAGCATGAAATAAAGAAGACATTGCAAGTTAGCAAGTTAGTGGGTTAGGTGTAAGAAATGTTAGAATGTTAGAATCCATCATCATGAGTCATCAATGGCTCTTGCAAGAGCAAGGCCTTGTAGAGACTATTAGATTCATGTGGATTATCAAGTAAGTGGTTAGATGGTTAGTGGTTAGCAGTTAGATTGCCATGAGAAGAAAAGAAGTTAGCAAAGCATCATGTAGAAGATGGAGGAGATTACATCAGAGAAGAAAGGAGGCACCTTTACATAGATTGTCACCATCTATTACATCAATCCCTCTCTATCTCTCTCTGAATCTCTCAGCCCTACTACATGAGCTAAAAAGAAAATACAAAAGAAATGAAATGAAGAACACCTACCTACACTACCCTAAAACACAAAAAGTTCTCCTAAAAATGAAAATTGCTTGTGCTTTGGACCTATGCAGGGGTATTTATAGGCATCGGAGCCTTCTGGAAGACGAGACGTGGCCATGCGTCGAAAATCGACACGTGGCCCCACCATTGGGCCGCAGATCCGCGGCTTTTGCCACGGATCCGCAACAAAACCAAGGAATCTTTTTCCTCGTTTTGGCGAGGATTTTCCTCTTGCTTCCAAGGTCTTCTTGGTATATCCTTTTTCTGGTAATTTCGCCCGAATATTCGTCTGACGTGCGCAGGAGTCTAGGTTCGACGTATCTTCTAGATGTTCCCTTGCTTGGCCTCCAAGTAATGCGGGATTAATTACCATAAAATGGAATTAATTAAGCTCTTATTACTCCTTTACCCTTAAACTCTTGATTTACTTGCAAAAGAGACCAGAACACGGTTTAGACCGACATTTTATTCATAAATCGGTGGGGAAATGCGATATAAAAAGGCAGAATTGTAGACTAATCACATCCCCACACTTATCTTTTGCTCGTCCCGAGTAAAACAAGAAAAGAAAAACTATACTATAATGTTATTACACCACTTTCGCAGGTGACGCGATTGCACTGAGCATATGTAACAAGCCGTTAAACCTCTAGGTTACCCTAGAGGAGGAGTTTGGTCTCCTGAGGGTTTTCAGCTGATTGCACTCACAAAATCCATAAAGAAAGAAGACAAATGTTAGTATTTTGAAAATTCATTTTGAAAGAGAGACAAGTTTATGAAATATTTTTGCAAAAATATAAGCGATCTAAGGTCATAAGTCCACCAAAAATCATTCTTCCTTAAACTTAGTCTCTTTGTAAGATCTTGTCTTCAATTAAGGTAAGAATTCAAAAATGGATTGAATATTTTATCTTTCATAAAACCTAGATAATATGCACTTTGTGATATTGAAGATTTTCGGGATTTCAACTCTAACCATCAAACCTTTGATTATATATTTTATTTATTTATTTATTTATTTTCTTCCCTTAGTTTTCTTAGGCTTTCTAGTTCACCCATGTAGTGAGCCTATAACCGATGACTCCCAAACCAGAAGGTCCTAGGGCACCAGATGGGAAAACATCCCTCGGATTTAAGGACTCGAGTAAACAAGGCCACAAAACTAAGGGGGATTTATTTGTTTCTTTTGACCACCGTTAAGCGTGAATAATCATGCTTCTTGAGGAATAATTATCCAGCTTAATAAGTGATGATTTTTTTATTTATTTTTCTTTTTATTTATGGCATTTTAGGTCTTTGTTTCCATCCCAAAAATTGTGTAAGTGTGAAGTGCATACTATCTAAGGCAAAAAATTCAAGATAAAATTTTCTCTCCAATTTATCTTACTTTGCCTATAATTTTAAACAAGATCCATTATTTCGACTGGGTTTAAGATGTCATAATTAGGGCTTTCTTAATTTCTAAGATCATCTTAATTTTCTTAAAAATAGACCAAAACTTTGTCTCTTATTTCAAAAAGTTTTTAAAGAAAGAAAAAATTCCTATACAAAAGGGAAGATTTCTAAAAGTATCCTAAAAGAAGTGTAAAAAAAAAAAAATTAAAAAACTCTACGTTAGTAAACCCTCCCCCACACTTATCTCATGCATTGTCCTCAATGCATCGTGATGTATTCATGCATGAAACAAATAGAGAGGGAAGGAAAAATCACCTCAAGGTGGTGGTTCCGATGGCGGTCTGATTGGTCCATGAAATGCGGCCGAATCCAATGTGCGTGGAGTCTGGAGGAACCCACCAGAGACCTCCATAATACGACCCACTAGAATGATGTATACATTTATGATTTTTATTAAAAGTTTTACCCTATCTATTTTCCAAATTTTCAAAATAATTTCAGAGTCAAATTTATCAAGACCCTTGTCCCAGAATGGAATGATTAATTTGGACTCAGGAAATATAGGAACTAATACCGACTCAGAAAATAGACTTAAGTCAAGTAAACGTTCGGGAGTCGAGATTGGTTCAGGAAGTGGGTCCAAATCAAGAAGATGAAGCTCAAGTCTACATTCATTTCCCCATGATGGAATGTGACTTTCTAAGGTTGGTGAGTTCAGTTCAAGAATGACAGGCACGGGAACCAAAACTGACTCTAAAATATTACTCAAATTGGACAACATAACAGGAGTCGATAGTGATTTAGAAATTTGAACTGGATCACAAATTTGAGGATCAAAGTCACATTCCTCATTGAGTTCAATTCCATAAAAATGAGAACTTGCCAATTATCAATGGGAGTTTCAAAGGTATGAAATTGGTCAAGTTCGATATGATGATCATAAAAGATTGGTGATTCAATTTCACAATGAACTGGCACTGGATCCAATACTGACTCGCGAAAAGGCCTGAATTCAGGAAAAAAACACCTCAGTCAATATTGAATCAGGAAGTGAAATTGAATTATCAAGTAGGAGTTCAGGATCATATTCATGCTCAAGTTTAATTTTAGGAAAAGGATAACTTGTCAAATGTCAATGGGATCTTTAACATTTGAAGTTTGGACAAGTTCAGATGGGTGTGCTGAAATTGAATCTTGATTTCCAAAACAACATGATTTTGTGGCTTTAACAGAATGTTTAGTGACATCAGAAATGGTCAAACGATGAGAATGAAGACTTTTGACCATCATATCTATGTCATGATTACGAGCCATTTGAGCTTGAGTCATGATTTCAACCATCTTTTCATAATTAATTGGTTCATCATTTTGTTGCGACTGGGTCTAAAAAGATGATGATTTGTTTTGAAATTGTGGTGAAATCGTGAGTCCATTAGATTTGATTATTGTTCGGACTCACGCAAGAATTCCTTACTTGTTCCCCAGGCAGATGGTTGGTCATTATAAGGAGGTGGAACTGAGTAAGACTCTTGAAAATATTGTCGAATTGGAGAGGTCATCCTTTTCTGAAGTAGTCGCTCGACCTCTTGTAAATTGGCTTCTATACTCTTTTTTACTCAGATTTTCTTCAATGGGAGGTCTAGAAAAAGGAGTATAGGAAGTGAGATAGGGGAAGGAATATTGCGTAAATTATGGACAAGGTGGACATGGGGGACAAGGAGGTTGAAAATTAAACTCGGGGGAGGTGAATCCCCATTGACTCTGTGACGAGTTGAAATTATTTTGGAAATTATAGTCATAAGAATGTGGGTATGGTTGTATTGATTCGGATAAGTCCAACCCAGTGTATTTGGTTGGTGCATATTGTAAAAAGCCGGGTTGGAATTATCCGAATTGAATGGGGTTGGTATGAAATATGGATTCATATTCGGATTGAAAGAATTGTTATTGTTGAATTCCATTTCACAAACAATCACAAAAAAAAAAGAAAAATCAAACAACAAACAAAAAGAAAAGAAAAAATCAAAACCAAGCCTATAATAGGGTTGACCTAGACCTAGACGACTCCTAACTGGTCGATTACCCGGGGGAGGTTGTTACTTGAATCTGACCACAAGCTAATCGGCCGGTAGGGGCAAAATACGGTGGGAGGTAACCGTGCATAAGCAACGGGCCTTAATTATGCTAAACCACGGTGTCTTCGAGGCGTAACCTCTTAATCCCCAACCTTAGACACCAATTTCACAAGAGTAAGATTCAAAACAAGTTTCACCCTCGGTCAATCTCTTAATGAGTCTGAGATGTCCCTAGGGGCCAACGTCTATCAATTTTTATTAGGGCTTGGGTTGTGTGAGTGGGGAGGTGATTTTTGGGCTAAGGAAGGGTGATGAAATCCCCACCTTATCTTGTTTATTGGGTGGTGCCCTTAAGATCAATTTTGTGCAAGTGTACAATATATGCAAACAAGATTCACTTAAAGTGATGTAAATCAACCAAGAGGTGAGTCTTATTTTAAATGCAATGCGAACGTACCTTGCTCCAGACTCTTCAACAGTAAAGTAAATGAATTGAAAAGACCGTGCCTAAAATGCAAACGTCTAATCAATTTTAAAATTTTCAACAAATGTTTTACTGTTGAGTTATTAGCAGGCTCCTAGCGATAGCATACAAGAAATAAAATTTGCAGCAACCTATGTTTTTGTAATGCAAGCAGCCCTGCACAAAACCTGTTAGTAGTCAACTCCTCTTTGCCGCGGATCCGCGGCTTTGCCCGAGAAAACGCGATAAATTAGAGGGTACTTGGTCTCTACTTTCTTGAGCAGAGGCCCAAGACCACTTATGTGTTACTGCAATGCTTTGTTTCCTGTTTCCCTAACCTGTAACCTGCAAAAGAGAAGAAAATTTTGTTTAGTTCTAAAAGCTCAAATAAAAACATTTACTCTCCTCGGCAACGGCGCCAAGAATTTGATCGGGGCGAAACTAGCACTCAAAAATGTGTAATTTGTCAAATCAATATAAAAGCTCGTATGTGCTAATGTTCCCTCGATACTTCCGTTATAGCATTGGCTCAACGGGTTGAATCCACAGGGACGGGAGGCGATAAAAGCATTAACAGTCTCTATTCACGTTTTATGTTAACAATTCTTCTTTATTAAAGAATTATAAAAAAAAGAAAAGAAAGGAAAAGGAAAACAAGCATGTGGTAGGTGGAGAAGGCGATGAAAATGATGTGAAAACAAAAGAGAAGTGGTTTGAAAAACAAAATAAAGATGGAATAAAGGTGAACTAAGAAGTTGGTGAAAACATCGATAGAAAAATGAGAAAAAGAGTTTGGAAATGATTTTTAAAACAGAGGAAAATAAAACTCATGGCTACTAACTACTAATTGCTCCACTAACCATGCTAACCTCTTAGTGATAGTTGCCTCACATGGATCCTTGGCCATCACTAGTCCTTGGCTTCAAGAGACGATACAAAGTATGGCTCATAAGATAGATCTTCTATATTCAAATAACACATCCTTACCGCTAACAAGTTGTAAGCTACTTATTAAATCATCAAAACCGGTTAGAGGTGAGCATGAAATAAAGAAGACATTGCAAGTTAGCAAGTTAGTGGGTTAGGTGTTAGAAATGTTAGAATGTTAGAATCATCATCATGAGTCATCAATGGCTCTTGCAAGAGCAAGGCCTTATAGAGGCTATTAGATTCATGTGGATTATCAAGTAAGTGGTTAGATGGTTAGTGGTTAGTAGTTAGATTGCCATGAGAAGAAAAGAAGTTAGCAAAACATCGTGTAGAAGATGGAGGAGATTACATCGGAGAAGAAAGGAGGCACCTTTACATAGATTGTCACCATCTATTACATCAATCCCTCTCTATCTCTCTCTGAATCTCTCAGCCCTACTACATGAGCTAAAAAGAAAATACAAAAGAATGAAATGAAGAACACCTACCTACACTACCTTAAAACACAAAAACTTCTCCTAAAAATGAAAATTGCTTACGCTTTGGACCAATGTAGGGGTATTTATAGGCATAGGAGCCTTCTGGAAGACGAGACGGGGCCACGCGTCGAAAATTGACACGTGGCCCCACCATTGGGCCGCGGATCCGCGGTAAAACCAGAAAATCTTTTTCCTGGTTTTGGCGAGGATTTTCCTCTGGCTTCCAGGGTCTTCTTGATATATCCTTTTTCTGGTAATTTCGCCCGAATATTCGTCTGACGTGCACAAGAGTCTAGGTTCGACGTATCTTCTAGATGTTCCCTTGCTTGGCCTCCAAGTAATGCGGGATTAATTACCATAAAATGGAATTAATTAAGCTCTTATTACTCCTTTACCCTTAAACTCTTGATTTACCTGCAAGAGAGACCAAAACACGATTTAGACCGACATTTTATTCATAAATCGGTGGGAAAATGTGATATAAAAATTCAGAATTGTGGACTAATCACTGATAAGAAGAGTGCCATGGCTAACCACATCACACGTAACACCAGCGTCAATGTCTCCCACGAGACCCGCGAGGTTAGTGTTGCTGATATTCAGCCCGTCAATGCCCGTCCTCTTCCTTAGTTCCAGGTTACCGGGGGTTCCCAGCAACCTATACGGCTTAACCGGAATGCTGAACGTCAATAGAGATGACGCGCACGTCAACTACATGCGCAAGAAGCTGGAATAACCAACTATCTAGCAGATATAGAATGCGAGGCACAATCCTGCATATCTTCTAAGCTACGTCAGATGCGCGAAGTCTGCGTATGGAGACCAAAATACGAAGCCTAACAGGCTTGCGTTTCTGAGACTTCACTCTCCAAATGCATCGTTCAGCAGGGCGTGGGCTATGCTTCTTCTCAGAGACACGAGAACCGTTTCTCTACAACCAAACGTGGAATTAAGAAAGTCCGTGTGTCTCAATCGTCGCTAACCAAATGCGACAATTAGCAATGTGAGGTCCGCATCTCTACTCAGCAGAGACACAAGACCCATGTTTCAAAGTCAAAACGTGAGAGCTGAGCTTGTTCTACACAACGTGAGCTTCGCGTTTCTGAACCATGCGTAATGGTGCTCTCAGAGCCTAAAAAACCCTCGACAACCTAATGCCATTCTCTTTGATCCCCCTACGACGGATCTAGGAGATTATTTGACAAAGAAAAGGAGTGCTAATCAGATAACTCTATTTTGTTGATGTGAACGGCTCATCATGGCAATGCTCTCTGAATGCCGCTACAGCTCACATAAAAGCAAACAGTCGGTATTCAGACGATTGACCCCAACCTCCCGATCAGCCAAGAGATGTCGCTCCCACAGAAGGAAAGCCTTCTCTGACATAGAGTACCCTGAAGTCACTGCAAACATGACAAGAAGAAGTAGGGGAAAATAACCGGCGGTCAGCTCCGACGAGTATGACATGGAACCAGAAGTAGTGTACTGGCATACTCGCACTCAGACTGGTGCGGTCGCCCTGATCAACTACAGTGCCCTAGCTCGGGGCATTGAAGTAAGTGGATCACATTCTGCCATTGCAGAATCGCAGGCCTCAAACTCTTCTATAGAGAAGGAAGCCTTTGCATACATGACAAACACTCCCGAGGAAACAGCCAAGTGCTTTGAACAGCAAGCCTAGGTCCAGAGGGAACAGTTCGATATGATTCGCGCTCAACAAGAATCTATTGATACCTTCAAGAAGATGCTTGCATAATTGCTTGAAGGCAAGAGGAAGTCAACCGACAAAACTTCTTCTAAGAAGTCTAAAGGCAATCGAAAAGAAGGAGAAAGCTTATCTTCCGTACATATCGAGGAAAAGGGACAATCTAATTTCGAGTAACCTAAATCCTCGTCTAAAGAGGAAGGCAAGCCAGAGAATGGGAGTATTCATTCTAAAAGAATAAGTCAATTGGAGCAGCGTCTGGACGTCCTTACCAACCGGAAAGGCCTCCAAGAAGTAAGAGTGGTCTGGCCATATCTGGCCGAGTGGGACCTTGCTCCGTACCCTCCTAAGTTCATAGCTCCAATCCTACAGGCTTTCGACGGCAAAGGGTCACCGAACCAACACATCTACTACTTCAAGTCTTAGACAGGAAATGTGGTAGATAATGATGCCATCTTGGCATGTTTGTTCATCGGTACTCTAAAAGGGCTTGCCTTTGAATGGTTCATGAAACTCCCAAAGGGCTCCATCAAAAATTGGGGTGATCTGGAGAAGCTCTTCCTGACACGCTTCTTCGAAGATGACTTAAAAATTACAATGCCCACTCTTCTGACAACAAAGCAGCGAAAGGGAGAGTCAATCAAAATATTTGTGGAGAGATTTCGGAATATGGCACTCCGATGTCCTAACGGAATGACCCAGGCCACCCTGGTAGAAACATGCCGCCACAATTTACAAACTTCACTCCTTTCCCAGATAGGAGTTGCTGAAAGCCGCATCTAGAAGCAGTTGGTCCAGCAATTTGAATAGGCTGAATAAATTGTTGCAAGGGTTAGGGCGAAAGAAAACAAGCCCAGACCTGAAAAGTCGACAAGGCGCGCGCCAAAAATATCTTTTCAATTAAAAAGAAAGATTATATTGGCGACAGAGGTAAAATCTCCCGTGAAATCTCAGCCAGCCAGAGGGGGAGGTTCTTCAAGTCAGCCATGCGCCAACAAGCATTACGCTTTTAAAGACGAACACGTCGATATATTGTTCAAGTTACTCAACAAGAGCAACAGATTGAAGCTTCCTGAAGCTAGATGTCCTGAGGAAGTCGGTAAGTCTGACAATCCTAACTACTGCCTGTATCATAGGTGATTGAGGTAAAACCTGCACATAAAAATAAAGAATTTCAGATTTAGAATAAAGATGTGCAAGTGCTCAATTCTTACCGCTATAGCAAGTGGCTATGCGGGTCGTGATCCACAAGGAGGGTTTGCGATGGAAGCGTTCAAGGTTCTTTATTGAAATCTTTATGAAAACAAAACGAAAGTTCTTCTTTGTTTTTAAGAAAGAAAAATTAAAGAAGAGTTAAAGGTTAAAGTTAAAAAGAAAGCGATAGATGAAGAAGGTGGAGAATCAGAAAGCGACTATGTACAAATAAGTTGGAAAAGAAATGATGAAAGATTTGGGAGATGTGGTGATCTATACTAAAGAAATAAAAGAAAAGAAAGAAGGTTGAAGAAATACTTACCTAATTTGATTGATGACTTACTTGGAAACCTTTGCATGTTCTACCTTACTTTGGAGGCGTTCAACGCATAGGTCATAAGATCGAGCTCAGTCCCTGTTCGCATTATATCATCAAGCCTTGCAAGAATGAAGTGATACGGATCTTGAGGAGGAGAACGTCTTCATGAAGTATCGTTGGCACTCACAAAGGCTTTTGTATACTTATACTTCTAGATTCACTTTCAAGCTCATCAAAAACAAAAGAGGTAAAGTAGAAAGAGGAATAAGGAAACAAAAGGAAATATGAACATAAAACAAAAATATTTACCTTTATTACTTGCAGAATCAATGGAAGAAAGGAGGAGGGTACATTGGTGTTGCTCTCAACATCAGCCTCTCTCTCTTACTTACATGAATCTTCATCTGACCTAAGCTTACATACAAATTACATTAAAAGAAAAGAAAGACCTAAACTACAAGAAATGAAAACTAGTCTAAATCCTATCTCTGCATGGTCGTCCATTTTCAGTGCAAATGCTGGCCTTTTATAGGCAAAACTCCAACGTGCAGGATCCCGGGGAGATCGGGGAGCAAACGCTCCCCCTAACTCCCCAACCAAGCCGCAGAAATGCGGCTTTGGCCGCGAAAATGGCCAGGTGGCCACACCTTATTGGTGGGTCGCGCTGGATTTCCCTTCTGCTTTTATCTTCAGTTGGTTTCTTCGTTTGAGTTCAGGATTCTGACGAAATGGCCTTTGATTCTTAGCTTTAACCGATCGATTCTGAGAGAATTCTTCTTAACCGATTTTCAACCTCTTGATTTTGCCCTGATTTAGTGAGCTCGAATTAATTCTGATTTAATTCAGAATTTTCGTGGGCTTTTGGGCTAATTTCTCTTCATCTCCTTAAAGAATGGGCCTACAAATAAATTAAACAATTAATTAGGACAATGCAGATTTTATTCTATAATAAGTATGGAAAATATGATACTAAATATGCAACATTAGCGACTAATCACACCCCCATACCTATCTTTTGCTCGTCCTCGAGCAAAACAACTAAACTACACTAAGGATTATTGGATCACTTTCGCAGGTCACGCGATTGCACTGAGCATGTGCAACAAGCCGTTAAACCTCTAGGTTTCCCCTAGAGGACAAGTTTTGTCTCGTGAGGGTTTTCAGCGGATTACACCCACAAAATCCATAAAGAAAGGGAAACAAAGAGTTAGTATTTTCGAAAAGCATTTTTGAAAGAGCAAAATATTTGAAATATAATTGTAAGATTTAAGTAATCTATAAGTTATAGGAAAATTGAATTTTTCATTCCTAAACTTAGTCTCTATTCAAAAATTTGTTATCAATCAAAGTAAGGAGTCAAATTGTACTTCTCATCTAGTCTATTACTTTAGCCTAAGTCATATGCACCTTGTGATTGTGAAAATTTTGACGAAGGGTTCATTAACTCTAACTCTTATGCCTTATTTATTTATATATATATTTTTTTTTCTTTTTGGTGGTATTATTCCTTAGTTAGACTTTCTAATCTGCCCATGTAACGAGCCTTTAATCGATGGCTCTCAAACCAAACGGTCTTAGGGCACCGGGTGAGAAAACACCCCAAAGACTTAAGGCTCGAGCAAATAAGGCCACAAAACTAAGGATTTTATTATATGAACCTCTTTTAGGCGTGAATACTTATGCTTTATTAGGCACAAATACCCAGCTTAATCAGAGGATATATATATATTTTTTTCTTTTCAAACTTATCTAATCATCTTTCGCATAAATACTAAGGCTTGCTTAGGCCAAAGCACCTAGCTAATCAATAATTGGATTTGTTTATTTTTTATATTTTTTTCTTTTTCTTTTTTTTTTTATATAAGGCATAAGAATCTTTGTTTTTGAACCCTAAGCATGTAAGTGTATGAAGTGTGCATATTTCATCAAGGTAAAGATCAAGACTAAATTACTTTGACAAATTATCTTCCTAACTCTAAAAATCAAACAAATAATCTTATTTTGACCAAGTATAAGAAATCCTAATTGAATTTTTCCTATTCCTTAAAATTAACTTAATTTCTTACAAAACATTTGTCAAAATATTGTTTCTATTTTCAAAAAGTTTTTAAAAGTAAAGAAAATGTTAAATATTTTTTTTGTTTTAAAAAGAAAAAATAAGTTATGTTAAACCCTCCCCCACACCTATCTAATGCATTGTCCTCAATGTATGAATTAATGCATAGATGCATGAAAAAGACGAAAGGGAAGGAAAATGTTACCTTAATGTGGTGGTTCCGGTGGTGGTCTGATTGGTCCACGAAATGCGGCCCAATCAACTTTTCGTGAGGTTCAGAGGAACCCACCAGAAATATCTCTAATATAACCCATTAAAATGAAGAATCCATAAAGGATTTTTATTAAATATTTGACCCCATCTAATTTTCAAATTTCATAATTGATTTCAGAGTCAAATTTGTCAACCACCTCGTCCTAAAATGGAGTATGAAATGATAGAACGGTTGACTTGGACTCAGGAAGTATAGGAACTAATACCGACTCAGGAAGGTGACTTAAGTCAAGTAAAGGTTCAGGAGTCGAGATTGGTTCAAGAAGTGTGCCCAAGTTAAGAAGTTGAAACTCAAGTCCACATTGATTTTTCAACAATGGAATGTGACTTAATATTGGTGATTCAAGTTCAGGAATGATAGGTGGGAGAATCAAAACTGACTCTAACATATTACTCAAGTTTGGTAACAAAACAGGAGTCAATATTGATTCAGAAAGTTGAACTGGATCACAGATTTGAGAATCGAGGTCACATATCTCATTGAGTTCAATATCAAAAAAATGAGAACTTGCCAATTTGTCAATAGGATTTTCAAAAGTGTAAAATTAGTCAAGTTCAATATGATCATCAAAAATAGGTGATTCAATTTCATGATGAATTGGCACAGGATCCAATGTTGACTCAGGGAAAAGATTGAAGTCAGGTGAAGACACCGGAGTCATTATTGAATCAGGAAGTAAAATTGAATTACTAAGTTGAGATTCATGATCATATTCATTTTCAAGTTCGATTTCAGAAAAAGGATAACTTGTCAAACTGTCAATATTCTTTTCAAAATTTGGAGTTTGGGCAAGTTCAAATGATTATTCTGAAATGAAACCTTGATTTCTAAAACAACATGACTCATCGGCTCTAACAGAATGGTTACCGACATCAGAACTGGCCAAACGGTGAGAATGTAAAGTTTGGACCATCATATCTATGTCGTGATTACGAGCGTTTTGAGCCTGAGTCATGGCTTCAAGCATCTCTTCATAGGTGATATGTTCATTGTTGTGCTGAAAAGATGAAGTGTTGTCTTGGAATTGGTAGTGAAATTGTGAGTCCATTAGATTTTGTGATTTTTGTTTGGACTCACGCATACTCATTTCTAAAATTGATGGTTTTCGATTTTGGACTGGTGGAACTGAGTATGAATCTTGAAAATATTGTGAACTAGGTGGAGAAGGAGGACAAATTGGTTGAAAATTGGACTCGGGGTAGGTGAATCCCCACTGACTCTGTGAAGAGTTGAAATCATTCTGGAAATTATAGTTATTAGATTGGGGGCATGGGTTATATTGATTCGGATAAGACCAATCCGGCATACTAGGTTGGTTAAAGTTATGATATGCCGGGTTGGTAATATCCGAAAATGAAGTCGGTGTGTAATATGGATTATTATTAAAATTAGAAAAAATTATTATTATAAGCCATATCACACAATAGAATACAAACAAAAAGAAATAAAAACAAACAAATAAACAAACAAAAATGAAAAAAATTCTAACCTAAGTTAGGGTAGACCTATGACCTAGACGACTCCTAACTGGTTAGACTGTCCACGGGAGGTATTATGCAGATTTTGACCACAAGCTAATCAGCCAGGCCAGGACAAGGTTGGTGGGAGGTTTTCCGTCAAAGACGTTCCTTAATTAAATAACCACCAACCTTCGGGCTTTCGGCCCTTAATCCCTTTCCTAAATACTGATTTTGCAGGAGTCAAATTCTAACACTTTTTTCCCTTAGGATAATCTCCTAATTGAGTCCAAGATGTCCCTAGGGCCAACGTCTACTCATTTTTAGTTAGGCTTGGGTTAGTGAGTGCTTGGAATCTGATTTTTGGGCCAAGGAAGGGTGATTAAATCCCCACTTTATCTTGTTATGAGGTTGTGCCCTAAAGATAAGTTTGTGCAAGTGTACAAGATATGTAAATAAGATTCACTCAAAGCAATGAAAATCAACCAAGAGGTGAGTCCTATTCTACATGCAATGCGAACGTACCTTGCTCCAGCACTCTTCAACAGTAAAAATAAATGAATTGAAAAGACACGTGCCTAAAATGCAAACGTCTAATCAATTTTTTTATCTTTTTCAACAAGTATTTTACTGTTGGTTTATTAGCAGGCTTTTGGTGATGGCATATAAGAAAAAACAAATTGCAGAAAACTAGAATTTTGCAAGTCAAGCAGCCCCGCAAAAAACAACGTTAGTAGTCAACTCCTTTTTGTCGCATATCCGCGGCTTTGGCCGCGAAAACGCGGCAAAGCAGAGGGCACTTGGTCTCTACTTTCTAGAGCAGAGGCCCAAGACCACTTATATGTTACTGCAATCTTATTTTCCTGCTTTGCGCGCCCTATAAACTGCAACAGAGAAGAAAGTCCGTTTTAGTTCAAAAAAAATTTCAATAAAAATCAGATTTCAATAAAAAAGTTACCCTCCCCGGCAACAGCGCCAAAATTTTGATTGCGGTAAAACCTGCACATAAAAATAAAGAATTTCAGACTTAGAATAAAGATGTGCAAGTGCTCAATTCTTACCGCTATAGCAAGTGGCTATGCGGGTCGTGATCCACAAGGAGGGTTTGCGATGGAAGCGTTCAAGGTTCTTTATTGAAATCTTTATGAAAACAAAACGAAAGTTCTTCTTTGTTTTAAGAAAGAAAAATTAAAGAAGAGTTAAAGGTTAAAGTTAAAAAGAAAACGATAGATGAAGAAGGTGGAGAATCAGAAAGCGACTATGTACAAATGAGTTGGAAAAGAAATGATGAAAGATTTGGGAGATGTGGTGATCTATACTAAAGAAATAAAAGAAAAGAAAGAAGGTTGAAGAAATACTTACCTAATTTGATTGATGACTTACTTGGAAACCTTTGCATGTTCTACCTTGCTTTGGAAGTGTTTAACGCATATGTCATAAGATCGAGCTCAGCCCCTGTTCGCATTATATCATCAAGCCTTGCAAGAATGAAGTGATACGGATCTTGAGGAGGAGAACGTCTTCAAGAAGTATCGTTGGCACTCACAAAGGCTTTTGTATACTTATACTTCTGGATTCACTTTCAAGCTCATCAAAAATAAAAGAGGTAAAGTAGAAAGAGGAATAAGGAAACAAAAGGAAATATGAACATAAAACAAAAACATTTACCTTTATTACTTGCAGAAACAATGGAAGAAAGGAGGAGGGTACATCGGTGTCACTCTCAACATCAGCCTCTCTCTCTCTTACTTACATGAATCTTCATCTAACCTAAGCTTACATACAAATTACATAAAAAGAAAAGAAAGACCTAAACTATAAGAAATGAAAACTAGCTAAATCCTATCTCTGCATGGTCGTCCATTTTCAGTGCAAATACTGGCTTTTTATAGGCAAAACCCCAACGTGCAGGATCCCGGGGAGATCGGGGGAGCAAACGCTCCCCCTAACTCCCTAACCACGCCCTGGAAACGTGGCTTTGGCCGCGTTCCGCGGCCAAGGTGTGGCCAGGTGGCCACACCCTGTTGGTGGGTCGCGCTGGATTTCCCTTCTGCTTTTATCTTCAGTTGGTTTCTTCGTTTGAGTTCAGGATTCTGACGAAATGGCCTTTGATTCTTGGCTTTAACCGATCGATTCTGAGAGGATTCTTCTCAACCGGTTTTCAACCTCTTGATTTTGCCCTTATTCAGTGAGCTCGAATTAATTCTGATTTAATTCAGAATTTTGGTGGGCTTTTGGGCTCATTTCTCTTCATCTCCTTAAAGAATGGGCCTACAAATAAATTAAACAATTAATTAGGACAATGCAGATTTTATTCTATAATAAGTATGGAAAATATGATACTAAATATGCAACATTAGCGACCAATCAATAGGATGCTAGGGTACCCCACCAAGAGCTGTTATGTCTTCGAAGATATTCTTCAAGGTCATGCAAAAGTGCTAAAGCTCTGTCCAGAGTAGAAGAAAGTAACGGCTAATATGACATCATTTCTTCAATTTGAAAAACAGCCTTCAGCACCGTCCGGAGTAGTTCCCATCCCGAAAGGGGAACTAAAAATGATCAATACGGACCCACATCATCAGCAGGAGAAAGGTCTTGTACCTATCCGTACACCTTAGGGAGAAATTATATGGGTTCATCCCGACCTTGTGGATGGCCAACAGTGGACTACTGTTACCAACCGAACGTCCAAAGGCAAGGCGAAAGCTTCGGCCTTCAATATGGTGTGCGCTTCTTCCCGGGAAGCAGAAACTGATGTTCCCTCACTAACTGAATCGGAAGAGAAAACAATCGTCCTTGACGCAAAACTCAATAAACCGCTCGTGGCATAAACTCGTTCAGGTCAGTCGTATTTAAAGAAGTACGACGAGATGGTGGCAGGCCCTCCTAAACCTACTGCAGAGCCAGCCAAGCCCTCCGCGAAGCAACCGATGGAGAAGCAGAAAGAGCTTCTGTTTTTCAAGGCTCTCCCAAAGAACAATGTGGAAGGATCTCTAACACCTTACCGCTTTGACGTCCTGGCCCAACTGGCCAATATCCCGGCCAGAATCACCCTTTACGAGTTCCTGAGACTATCAAAGTCAACAAGAGAAGCTCTGAGGGGAGCCCTAGCTGATGCTGAGGTTTCATGGCCCAGGTCCCAGCTAGACCACAGGAGGAAGATAAAGAGGACTGCAACCATGCTTCTTAAAATGCCCCCTACATCACCTTCACGTTCAGATGACATGCAGGTCAAGGGGAAACATTATCAGCCCCTGTACTTCACAGGGTACATTGGATCGTCTAAAGTGAGCCGCATTCAGGTAGATCAAGGATCTGCGTTGAGCATCATGCCTCGCCGGGTCATGCAGCACTTAGGGATCCCCACTCACCGATTGAGCGCCACTCAAGCTACCATCTATGGTTTCAATGCTAATGGTACGCGTCCAATGGGGAAGATCAAGCTCAAATGTCAGATTGGGGATCTAAGATCTGAAGTGACATGCTATGTAATCAGACGCTGACACTTCGTACAATTTGCTGTTTGGACGACCATGGATTCATCGTAATTCTATCGTCCCCTCGACTCTCCATAAGTCATGAAGTACATCTACGAAAGTGGGAAAGTCCAAACATTGATTATCGAAAGGCATCCGTTCAAGAGGGTAGAGAACTATTTCACGGACTCCCTCCTGCACCAAGACCCTCTGGAAACGAACGAGAATACACAACTAGAGGAACTAGACTCTGGTAATGACGCTGATACTGAGCCAGAGGCGGAAGAAGAGTGCATCTGGGAATTAAAGCCACTTGTAACGAGTATTAATAAGCTCGATGTTAAGAACACCGCCGATGATGTAGGCGAGTGGTATATTAATGAAGAGTTGAATTTGGCTTACTTTTCTGTGTTTGCTTCTGATTCAGTGCCATCAGACACTAGTACCGAGGTGGATAATGACCCCTGGTCGGCAATGGATGCTCTGACATCATTGCATATACCAATGAAGTCATCCCTCAAAATGTACCAAGATGTCGGTGATGCGCAGGAATCAATATTCATGGTCCCAGCAAGATGCAGAGGCCAAAAATCAATTCTTTTCGGAAGAATTAAGTCCGAATTGATGCCTCGTGAAGACTCAGAAAGCGAGAACGAGTCCCCTCAGTTCTCTCACTATGAGCCAAATGTACTCAGAATGATGGAAAGTATGGGATATGATCTAACGATTGGTCCTGGTTTGAACTTCGGCAAAGGAAGAAGAACACTACTTTGATCTTTTGTTCCGAAAGGGAAGACCCCTGATTATTATTATCGAACTCGCAGGGGGTTGGGCTATGTGTCAACTCTGATCCCATCAGCCTCTGAGTCTGAAGAGTCACCATACCACAATTATTCATTGGGCACATCATCTTGGGAGTCGGATGTTAGTGTCAGCAACATCTTCGAAGTACTTTCCATAAACATGGTTTCAACAAGCAACCTGGAAGACAGAAATGAAGAAATGATCCAGTCTGATACAGATCCTTGGATCAAACTCCTAAACACTCTCTGGGATATTCACTTCGAACAACGCGAATCACCGATAGAAGATAAGATAACCCAAATTAATCTGGGAGATGAGGCTAATTCTAAGCCCATCTTTATAAGCGAAAGCCTATCACCCTCCGAGAAAGAAGATCTAATATCTCTTGTGCGAGAGTATATAGATATTTTCGCTTGGATTTATGAGGATATGCCTGGGCTTGATTCTAGAGTGGCAATGCATTGCCTTAACATTAATTCAGACGTGAAGCCAGTCAAACAGCAGCAGCGACGGTTCCGTCCATAAATAATTGAAGCAATCCAGTCGAAAGTCAAAAAGCTTATAGATTCTGGCTTCATTAGGGAGAAGCAACACCCTGATTGGGTAGCCAATATTGTCCCAGTTACCAAGAAAAATTGGAAGATCCCGATGTGCATCGATTTCCGCGATCTAAATGAGGCTTGTCCCAAAGACGAATTCCCTCTCTCGATCACGGATGTCATGATTGACAATATGTGTAAGTTTGAACGAATGTCCTTTATGGACGGATTCTCATGGTACAATCAAATCAAAATATACCCTGTTGACGAAAAACATACTTCTTTCAGGACACCACTAGGGTATATTGCTATATTGTCATACCCTTTAGAGTGAAGAATGCAGGGGCAACATATCAGAGAGGTATGAATGCAATTTTCCATGAACACATGCGTAAAACAGTGGAATGCTACGTTGACGATATTGTAGTAAAAAGCCGCACCAAGGGCGACCACATAGCAGATCTGAAGACAGTTTTTGAAATCATGCAGGCACATCAGTTGAAGATGAACCCCACCAAACCTTTCCTTGGGGTAGCCAGCGGTAAATTTCTAGGATTTATTGTGACATCCAAAGGAATTCACCTCGATCCAGAGAAAGTCCATGATGTCCAAGAGATGCAACCTCCGAGGAATCCGGAAAATGCGACACTACTTGGTGGGCCAAACTATAAATGTCATATCAAAAGTCAACCCTTTGAGGTTGCTCATGACGAAGCCATCGTCATTAAATGGTCAACTACCAAAATGGGCCATACTGCTCTCCCAATATGAGATGTGCTTTCTACCAAAAAAAGCCGTGAAGGGATAAGCGCTAGCAGATTTCCTGGCTGAAAATCCAGATCCGAGAGCAACCGAACTTTATGAGGATCTCCCAGATGAGGTCGCTGAAGTTTGTCTGACCCAGACATCTTTTGAAGGACAGGTGTGGCAACTCTTCTTCGATGGTGCATCGAGAGCAGGTCCGCAAGGGCATGTTATAGCAGGAGTTGGGGTAGTACTGATCTCCCCACAGAACTATGTGATCTCTGTGCATTCTCATTCACCGAGCCATGCTCCAACAATGTAGCAGAATCCAACGCCCTCTTGATTGGAATGCAAATCGCCGATGAGATTGGCGTTAAAAATCTTGAAGCATACAGTGACTATAAACTCATCGTTAACCAAGTTCGTAGGGAGTACGAAGTCAGGCATGAATACTTAGTACACTATTTCAACGCAACTATCTCTATAGCCGAGAGGTTCGAAAACTTTTACATCAACCATGTACCACGGAAGCAAAATGCGCGTGTAGATGCACTGGCATCTCTCGTTGCTTCCTTAGCCCTTCCAGCTGGAGTAGTAGAGAAAATACTTGTCTACAGCCACGATTTGTATTGCCTAAGAATCGCTTTTGAAGATCACCAAAAGCCGACAAGAGACTGCAAGCCAAAGAAGCTCTATAGACTTCAGCAGGTCCAGAGCCTAGGGATTGGCAATTCCCGTACATTGACTATGCATTGTATGACATTCTGCCTGTGGATCTAAAAGAGGTGGCTGCCATTAGAAGGAAAGCCCCCAAATTCTACTATAATGCGATTACACGAACACGGTATTGCCGATCGCAAGATGGGATCCTCCTCCGCTGTTTGTCACAAAAGGAGGTACAAGAAGTACTCAAAGAAGCGCATGACGGCATGTGTGGAGCTCATCAGCCTGGTCCGAAGCTTGGGGATCGACTCCGAACACTGGGATATTATTGGCCTAAGATGATCCCTGACGCTATCACTTACGCCAAACGATGTCATGCCTGTCAAGTCCATGGTGATTTCATCCATCAAGCACCAGGATTTCTTTGCTCTATAACCTCAACCTGGCCATTTGAGATGTGGGGAATGGACGTGGTCAGCCCTATCAGCCCATCTTCATCCAAAGGATATCGGTTCATCTTAGTTATAACCGATTACTTCTCTAAATGGGTTGAAGCTATTCCTTGAGGGAGGTAAAAGCATCTGACGTGGTGAAATTTGTTAAACATTACGTCATTTACCGCTTTGGTGTACCACGACGGATTGTTCATGATAATGGGCCTAATTCGTCAGCCAGGCTTTTCAGAGGTTCTGTAACAAGTTCAGGATACAGAGCGTGTCTTCAACGGTATACTATCTAGCCACTAACAGCCTTGCAGAAGCTTTCAACAAGACTATTTGAAAACTTCTCAAGAAATTCGTCTCGAAAAGCCAACGCGACTTTGATGATAAGTTAGCTGAATTCTTATAGACCTATCGCACGATAGTTCGAACCCCAACGAAGGCTACGCCATTCTCTTTGGTATATGGGTGTGAAGCTGTACTCCCATTGGAAATCCAGATCCCATCTCTACGCGTTGTCTTGACGGCAGAGATGACAAATAAGGAGAAGCATCGACTGCGACTCCAAGAGCTGAAGGCTTTGGATGATAAACGCCTACAAGCTCAATAGCAAATCGAGCTTTATCAAGTTTGAATTACCAGAGCCTTCAATAAGAAAGTCAAAGAGCGAACTTTCAAGAAAGGCAACCTTGTCTTAGCTGTTAGAAGACCTATGGTGATGGCACATAAGACCAAGGGAAAAATCCAGCCCAAATGGGAGGGACCATTTGTAGTAGAGTCGATCCACTCAAATGGAGCATATCAGCTTATAACCTCAGACGGTGATACACTTATGATGCCAATTAATGACAAATTCTTGAAGAAATACTATCCTTGATAGCATTCTTCTCTTGATCAAGTTAAAACTACACCTTTGATCAAAACTCCAAGATGTTTGGGGGAACACCAAAGAAAAACTCCTTTCTTCCTCTACTGGATCACATCACGGTCGATCAGTGTCGAACCGATCGAGCGCTGGTTACATCATGAAGTATGATGTAAACATTGAAGGAGAAACAAAGTGCAAGACTTCAGTTTTAGCCTTGTTGCTCTTCTCTTACTCATCTATAGACATCCGATGCCTCCGATGGCTAAGGATAAAGGAAAATGTTGGCTTTTAAGTTCAATGTAAGTCTTCGACAACTCATCATGCTGAGGGGAATAGCATGGCTAGCCCAACTCAAATGATAGTTGGTAAAGGCTCACCAAATCCGCTAATAGCTGAGGGTTTGCTAAAAATTCTAAGGGAATTGGTCCCATCCTCTCCTCCAAAATCTTCTACCAATTCTCACCCACAGAATGGTAGGACCACAAAAACACCTGTGTTCATTTCTCCAACAAAATGAACTGGGACTTGTCACGTTAATAGTAAACCTTCGACAAGCCAAACTTCCCAATCGCCAAACTTGTCATGTTAAAATAAGACCTCTGACATTCCAAACTCCACTTGTCAGTTCTCATTAATAGAATGATAAGTGCTCAAAATTGCTCCTATCGCAAACTAATTTTTGTCAAGTTAAAATTACACCTCTGACATTTCAAATTCTACTTGTAAATTCTCATCAATAGAATGACAAGTCCTCAAAATTGCTCCTATCGCAAACCAATTTTTGTCAAGTTAAAATTATACCTCTGATATTCCAAATTCCACTTATCAATTCTCATTAATAGAATGATAAGTCCTCAAAATTGCTCCTATCACAAACCAATTTTTGTCAAGTTAAAATTACACCTCTGACATTCCAGATTTCACTTGTCAATTCTCATAAATAGAATGACAAGTCCTCGAAATTGCTCCCATCGCAAACTAATTCTTGTCAAGTTTAAAATTACACCTCTGACAAATTACTGTTAAGTTTAACACCATACCTCTAACAGTGATTAAGTTGCTGCCAAGTTCAATATTAAACCTCTGACAGTCACTTTTCCTCGGGCTTTCATATCGAAGCTGAGATGAGCGATACTAAGTTTAACATCACACCTCTAGCGTCCAGTTCATTGTTAAGTTTAGCAATATACCTATGATAATGACTTCCCTCAAACTTCACTATCGAAGTCGAGATGACCAATGCCAAGTTCAAAATTACACCTCTAGCATTACCTTAACTGTCAAGTTTAACATTACACTTATGACAGTGATGTTTTCATCTTCCCAAGTGAAGCTGAAATTTCTGTTGAGTCAAGTTAATATCACACCTCTGACCCACATTCCTATCAAGCTAATATCACACCTCTGATAGTAATCTTAAATTCTCAAAACGGAATTTTCCCCAAAGTTGACTTGTTAAGTTAATTATCATATTTCTAGCAAGTTAAGAGTTCCTACTTTTATGTATCTTATTTTCAATGCAGGAAAGGAATTCAAGACATATAAGAAGACAAGAAGAAGTGTCACTTTTATTGATATTCAAACATATACAAGTGATACAAGACATTTTCTTATACAATAAGATTGAGTGTTACAATAAAGAAGTACAAAGAAGTCCCTCTTTTTCAGCGAAAGGTTGCACTCACTCCTCAAGGCATCCACATTGCTCCAAATACAAGATGTTTGAAAGAGCGCCGAAGAAAGGTTCCTCTCTTCTTCCATTGAATCATGTCGCAGTTGATCAGTGTTGAGATGATCGGATGCTGATTGCATCATGATGCATGATGTAAACATTGAAGAAGCTCATCGCTAATCGAGAACAATGGTGTTTCTCGAGATCGAAATGCAAAGGAACATTCTGATTCTACCCGACCAACTGGTGTGGGCCGTAATCCTTTGCTTAATGAGCATCTCCACTACCAGAAAGTCATCCAATGAGCATGAATTTTTTGTCGATGTCACTTTTGGGGTAAGATTGATAAAGGGAGGATCCGAGACCTTACTGGTGACGTTCTCTTTCCCGTAACTTGCAAGAGGACCATACCCACCACCATACCCACTGTGACCATGACAAACCCGGGACATTGCTGGTGCGTCATGTCCAATAAGGCCTTGATGGGTATCATTAACCGCGCGAAGCCTCCCTGCCTATGAACAGGAGCTTTAATTCCCTGAGTGCTCGCCAATCGAACAAGCTGGCTGGTCGAAATATTCTCTCAAGAGCCCAGCAAAGACCAGAAGACAGACTGAAACTATCAGAACCTGAAAGAAGCAAAAAACCAAAAAAGGCTAAAATTCTATTAAGGCAGGAACAGAAAAGCTGAAGGTCAGACGCGAGACTAAAGTTGCGAACTTCAGACGCGGAGTTGACAAGGTCAGATCTAAACACAATCTGGGGTTAGACTTGCGTCCAAGATATAAGATGCGAGGTAGCCCGGACGCAGAGGTCGCCACACCCGCGTTTGAGAAACAAAGGTTGCCACATCTACGTCCAGAGGTCTCAAAATAGCTAGAATTCTCTTAAGTTAAGAACCCCAAACGCAAACTTTATGTACAAAGTCTGCGTCTTAATATCCAAGTACAGAATTTATCACAATCGCGTTCAAAGGATTTATGAGTAAGAGTTCAAAGTCAGTCAGCTCGCGCTTCATCAAGAAACCTGAAAGATGCGACTTTCGAACACCAGCGCATCAATCAAATTTTCAAGAGAAGATCAGGACATCGAATTTCTTCAATGGACAGGAAAATGGAAACTTATTGGGACTGGGTATTTCATATCGACAAATAGTTCCTACCCTGGGGAGAATTCTCTAAAAGTTGAACTTTATTCATCAAGGCGCAACTGTAAAAGCACTTAGATCTTGAAATCACTTGACAGTGATAATCTTCAGAGAAGATTGAAGAAAATCATGGAAGCTTTAAGTTCTTGCTGTTCATTGGAACACATCCCCTTGAAGGGAAGATAGACAAATAAAAACGAAGACCTTCAGAGTGCATGCTCTCAAAGAGAAACAGTCTAAGTAATGGACTGTTAAGGCGATGAGGCCTATTTATAGGCAAGCCATAAGGCTTACAATTAATGGCATAAAAATCAAAGTCATTAGCCTTAATTATCGCACGAACATCAAGTCCAATAAAGAGCTGACGCGTGGATTACCACTTCGGGAAATATCGAAGGACACAAGTCCCCAATCATCAATGCCAACTTGGCATTAAAAGATCCAATAAGATCTTTAAGATGGGTTGCATGTGACGCTTAGGAAGCTCATCGGGCGTAGACTCAAAGGTCGTGTCCACAAGTCTCTGTTGGCCCAAAGGCCCATCACTCTAGTTTGATGATGATCAACTCATGTAGTTATAGTACTAATGATCTTATGTTTAATTAGTCTCAGATTTATGATCAAGATCTTAGTTGGTGTGTAGCTTCATCAAAGATTTAAAGTCAAGTTTTGAAGCTAACACGGTTTGATTCAAGAGCCTATGCATCAAGACCACATCAAGTACTCAAGAGGAGTCTAGCTCTTTTGATCAAATTTGGACCAAGTCAAGAAGATGAGAAGACTTCAAGTGAAGGCCTTCAAGATCAAGACTTGAGTCTAGGTTTGTTTTTATAAGATTTTATTTTTAGATAAAATGTAAAAGATATAATAGTTGGTGGATTGCTCAAGTATACCATATACACACACACTCTTGATTTAGATGAGTTTTCATAAAAGAGTTTGTATTTTGAAAAAATATAAAAGAATTTTTATTTTGGCAAAATACCGGTTTGGTTTTTGGACTTCATATATACATGTGTTTTAACCATAACCATTTTAGTGTTTATTGCCAAAAACATAGATATTTTATCTTTTATGTGTAGTGGATCATATCCATACACTCTATGCTTTAAAAGTGTTTAAAATATCTTGTTTTGTATTTGGAGAAGTTTTGGAAAAATAAGTTTGAAAAAAATCTATTTTGGAAAAATACAGATTTTGTTTTTAGCCAAAATTCTAAGTTACAAAAATAGTTCAAATTGTTTGTAACATGTCTTGATTTTACTCAAACATGATTGATTATCAAAGTATAATATTGAACCTATTTTTGTAGATTTTTCGTGATTTTATGGGATTTTATTTGAGTCAAAATGTCAAGCTTTCATTACCTATAAATCCCTGTCCTGCCTTATGCCGGTCGACCGACGTGCACAGAACGTGCACGCCAGTCTGGCTGGAGGGCCGGTCAATGAGCTTCTGCTCTCCAGAAAGCCTCGGTCGACCGGGCCTGTCGACCGGACAGAGAGCTTGCTCTCTGTATCCAGGCCACGGTCGACCGGGCTGGTCGACCGCTGGCTTAACGGTCAGAAATCTAACCGTTGGCTGGTCGACCGGGCGGTCGACCGACAGGTCATCTTAGCTCCCAATGGCTAGTTTTTGGAGCCTATTTAAAGGGGCTTTTGGGACTGTTTTCAATAAGATTTTTTTAGTGGGTTTTAGAGCTAGTTTTTCCTACTCTTTTAAGAGGTTTTCTCCACTTGTATTTAAGCCAAATACTTCCATTCAAAAGGAGAGTTTATCAAGAGTTTTAAAAAGGTATTTTCTTGTGTTTTTCACCATAATTTCCATCCTAGTTTTCTCACAAACACTTAAGCTATCCATTGCTATATCTACCTATAGGAGAGTTTTTTGTGAGATTCATTTTAGGTGATCAAAGTGTTGTGATCACCAAAGTTCTACTTTATACTTTGAGGAGGCAGACTTGTGGGTTCGCATTGTTTTAGGTTCTTGTGAGAACTCGGTGTTTGAGGTGCGGCCTTGGCGAGCTAGTGGGCTTGCGGGAACAAGAGAGGAACTAGAGAGTCCAAAGAGCTTGTAGGTGTTGCGGCACCAAGTAATCCGGTGGGATCGATTTTAGTGGAAATCCTTCAAGTGTTGAAGGCGGGGACGTAGAGCAAGTGTGCTCAAACCTCAAAACAAATCTCCCGCATTTGTGATTGCTCTATCTATCTCTTACTTGTCTTTATATCTTGCATGCTAATATTGCCTTTTTCTTTATATGCTTGATATATTGTGTGCTTAATTGTTATATGCTTGGGGTTTGTTTGCTAACACTAGTATTCAACCAAGAGATCCAACACGACACCTCAACTCTTATTTAGAGGAATATTAAGGAGTTAGTCCTGAGCCCTTCACGGGGAATTCGGTTACACTCTTGTGTTATACTTGGTGTTTAGTTTAAGAAGTTTTTAATTCCGCATTAATTGACCATTAGATTAGCTCATTACCTATTCACCCCCCTCTAGGTGATTACAATTAGTATCAGAGCCAAGTGCTCTTGATTTGGGTCTAACAACCTAGAGTTAAAGATCCTCATTTATAGCTAATCACAATATTTGTACATACACCATGGATTTCATGTCACCTCCCACCTTTGACATGACATTCTTAACATCCAAACTTGGAAGGTTAAGATGTCCTTATACCTCAAAGCCCTAGGTATTCATGTTTATTTTACCACTATTAAAGATTCTTATTGTTCAAATTGTAAAAATATTGAGGCTAATGTAAAAGCTCTACATGCTTTAAGATCTACCCTAAATGATGATTATTTATCTAGGGTTGCTAATCTTGATTCGACTTTTATAGTTTGGAATACCATACTCTCCCTTGACGAAAAAGAACAATACTATGCGGGGAGCGATTCAGATGTTGGAAGTGACGCTTCCAACGTGTGCTACATGGTCCAAGGGGATAACCCCCTTGAGGTAACTACCAAATCCTAGGTAGATGAAGATGTTGATATGTCTTATGATGAGCTTGAATCTTTTTGTCAACAACTTCTAAAAAAATATAACATGATTAAAAAGGATAATAAGAAAATGAAAAAGAAATTTGATTGCATGTTAAAAGAAAATGATTCTTTTAAAAATAAAGTTGCATGCATTGAAAAAGAAAATGAAACTTTGAAAAATGAAAATGTTTCCTTGCTTTCTAAATTGAATGATCTTTGTGAAGAAAACACTACTTTAAAAAATAAAATTATTTTGGTGGAAAAACAAAAGGAAGTTGCTTTAAATGAAAACACTTCTCTAAAAAGAAAAATTATTGAAAAAGAAAAAGTAAATATTTCTGAAAAGAAAAAGATTATTGATCATGCTCTTCATGCCACAACCATTGATAAAAATGAAGTTAATTTTTTAAAAAATAAAATTGATTGTTTGAGCTCAACCTTCAGCAAATGTGTATTTAATCACAAAAGATTGGAATCCTTTTTTCAAAAGAAACAAGTTCCTCATGTTCATGCACATCACCCACATCATGCATATGCACACTTTGCACGTCATGACCACACTCATTCACATATGCATCCTAGAGTGTACAAGTGTACATATTGTGGCCGCAAAGGCCATTTGGCAAAATTTTGTTATGATAAGATAAATGCTTTAAATTTTGCTAATAAGAACATTTGAGTTCCTTATAATGCTAACCCTCAAGGACCCAAAATAAAATGAGTACCAAAATTTTCACCTTGTGTATTTGATGTAGGTGCGGGCTCTCACAAAACGTGAGAGGATTGGTGCCTTGGTAGTGGATGCACATGGACTTGATGGACACACATTTGATGCACAATTATCAAGGAGGTTTGGTGGGACAACCACCATGTTTTGGAGACTTAGAGCATAGTTCTTTGGTTTGGTAACTATCTCTAAACTCCTAGTTTATTTACATGCTTTCATTTGATGATATTTCTTTAGTATGTTTTAGTGTTTGTTAAAATATTCATGTTTTATGATTATGCTTTATGTGGTAAATACTAGTTTAGATATAGTTTTTATCAAAACTTTGATATATACTTGTACAAGTAGTGAGCAATATTGATTCATATACGTTTGCACTTCATTGGTCATTTGTACTCACTACATGCACATGTATAGCCTAGTTTTGATGATTTTCTCATTTACACTTGTTTTACCTATTTTCATATTTTACTTCATGTATATGGTATTTTTAGTCAAAACTAATAAATATACATGTATGCCCCTTGAGTCTCTTGCCTTCATGCAAACTATATCATAGACTCTTTTCATATTTGGGGTATGTATGCATATTGTTAGTTTTGAATAAAAACATACATATACATAGATATTTGTTTTTAAATGAAAAATAAAATTTTTATGATTTTCATGATTTTTATTTGATAAAATGAGATTCATGATTGTTTTGAGCATAATTGACTATTTTCATGAAAAATGCTAATTACATGATCTTGTGCACTCACACTTTATTTGTTTATTCATGACTATGTTTCATGATTATTTTGAGTTTATGGACCTTGAGTGTCGAATTTTGTGTATTTAGTATGTTTCATGATACATATAATTTGGTTTCATATTTTGAAGGATCTTTAACTAGTTTTTCAAAATTACTTTTAACTAGTTATTGTTCTTCATTTGGTAGTGATTTTCAATGCTAAAAATATTTTCAAATACCTATTTTTGAAAACCCCTACCTACCCCTTTTAAGGGAGGACGGATGGGCGAGTATGCCTTGTAAGCTTTATTGAAAAACTATTATCTTGTCCATAAAAAGAGTGGTAATTATGAGTTATATACTTGATTTACATTTTTATTTTCAATTGGTATCTCAATTGATATTTATTTTTGTATATACTCATATTTTGTTTTCCATATATATGTATGCTTCATTTCAAATAATATCAATTTCTATTGGTATTCTCTTTTCATACATATATATGATTTGTTTGTGCTTGATTCCTAAGATATTTACATGTTTAAAGCACAAAGTATGTTTATACTAAGCTTAATTCAAATCTTAATTTTCAATTGATTTCTCAATTGATATTTTTTTTATAAGCTATGCATTATCTTCAATTGGAATTTTTTTTACAATTAGTATTATTATTGATATCAAAATGTATAATATATTTCAATTGGTATCTATTAATCTATTTATTTCAATTGGTATCCATGAAAATTTATATTGGTATCAAAATATAAAATACTTTCTTTCATTGGTATCAAGATTACAATTTGTATCAACATTTCATTGTTATTTCAATTGATAAGATGTTTCAATTACAATTGCTATTTCAATTGATAAAATGTGTCAATTACAATTAAAATTCAAAATTTGTAATGTTTATTTACAATTGACATCTTAAAATTTGATTTACTAAGATGTCTCAAAATTTGTTTTATTGAGAAAATTCAAAATTTTGTTTTAATAAGAAATATTAAAATGCTTTGATGTGTATTGCCTATATGCAAGGGGAGCTTAACATCTCTTCTACATATGATTCATGTTGAGTGTATCATATATTGAGGAGCTTGACAACTCTTTTTTATGCGGTACACGTGTGTAGGGGGAGTTTCACATCTCCTCTTATGCATTGCATATTATGCGTTATGTGAGTTAGGGCTTGTCATCTCTTCTTCATGTAATACATGTATGTAGGAAAGTTAACTTAGCGTCTTCCTCTTCATGAATGTATATCGCATATATCTTTTATTGATTGATTTGAGTTCACCCCTTTATTGATTTTTGTTTCAAACAAAAAGAGGAGAACATTGTTTTGTGTTTACTTTAACCCCTTTGTTGATGATTGACAAAAAGGGGGAGAAGTATTTTAGTATACATGCATGTTTTTCCTTACTTTATACATAAAGGGGGAGAAGAATTTTTGTTATGCATATTGTTTTTCTTTTGCAAAAAGGAGAAAAGAATTTGATGAGTTTTATGCTTGATTGGCATGTTTATTTCCTTATATTTGCATGCATATTTGTTTTAGTTTTATGTGCTTTATTCCCATATCTATTTGTTTGTTGTGATGCATGAGTTAAGGGGGAGCTTCTTTGAAGCTTTACTTTAATCCATGCATATATAACTCCATGAGTTTTGTCATCATCAAAAAGGAGGAGATTGTTAGCCCAAAGGCCCATCACTCTAGTTTTGATGATGATCAACTCATGTAGTTATAGTACTAATGATCTTGTGTTTAATTAGTCTCAGATTTATGATTAAGATCTGAGTTGGTGTGTAGCTTCATCAAAGAATTTAAAGTCAAGTTTTGGAGCTAACACGGTTGATTCAAGAGCCTATGCATCAAGACCATATCAAGTACTTAAGAGGACTCTAGCTCTTTGGATCAAATTTGGACCAAGTCAAAAAGATGAGAAGACTTCAAGTGAAGACCTTCAAGATCAAGACTTGAGTCTAGGTTTGTTTTTATAAGATTTTATTTTTAGATAAAATGTAAAGGATATAATAGTCGGTGGATTGCTCAAGTATACCATATACAAGCACACTCTTGATTTAGATGAGTTTTCATAAAAGAGTTTTTATTTTGAAAAAATACAAAAGAATTTTCATTTTGGCAAAATACCGGTTTGGTTTTTGGACTTCATATATACATGTGTTTTAACCATAACCATTTTAGTGTTTATTGTCAAAAACATAGATATTTCATCTTTTATGTGTAGTGGATCATATCCATATACTCTATGCTTTAAAAGTGTTTAAATATCTTATTTTTATATTTGGAGAAGTTTTGAAAAAATAAGTTTGGAAAAATCTATTTTGGAAAAATACAGATTTTGTTTTTAGCCAAAATTTTTAAGTTACAAAAATAGTTCAAATTGTTTGTAACATGTCGTGATTTTACTCAAACATATTTGATTACCAAAGTATAATATTGAACCTATTTTTGTAGATTTTTCGTGATTTTATGGGATTTTATTTGAGTCAAAATGGCAAGTTTTCATTACCTATAAATCCCTGGCCTGGATTTTGCCAGTCGACCGACGTGCACAGAACGTGCACGCCAGTCTAGCTGGAGGGCCGTTTGACCGACCCGATCGACCGCCAGAGAGCTTCTGCTCTCTGAAAAGCCCCATTCGGCCGAGCCGTCGACCGGACAGAGAGCCTGCTCTCTGTATCCAGGCCACAGTCGACCGGGCCGGTCGATCGCTGGCTCAACGGTCAGAAATCTGACCGTTGGCCGGTCGACCGGGCGGTCGACTGACAGGTCATCCTGGCTCCCAACGACTAGTTTTTGGATCCTATTTAAAGGGGGCTTTTGGGACTGCTTTCAACAAGATTTTTTTAGTGAGTTTTAGAGCTAGTTTTTCCTACTCTTTTAAGAGGTTTTCTCCACTTGTATTTGAGCCAAATACTTCCATTCAAAAGGATAGTTTATCAAGAGTTTTCAAAAGGGATTTTCTTGTGTTTTTCATCACAATTTCCATCCTAGTTTTTCTCATAAACACTTGAGCGATCCATTGATATATCTACCTATAGGAGAGTTTTTTGTGAGATTGATTTTAGGTGATCAAAGTGTTGTGATCACCAAAGTTCTACTTTGTACTTTGAGGATGCAGACTTGCGGGTTCGCGTTGTTTCGGATTCTAGTGAGAACTCAGTGTTTGAGGTGTGGTCTCGGCGAGCTAGTGGGCTTGCGGTGTGTTCTTGCGGGAACAAGAGAGGGACTAGAAAGTCCAAAGAGCTTGTAGGTGTTGCGGCACCAAGTGATCCGGTGGGATCGATTTTAGTGGAAATCCTTCAAGTGTTGAAGGCGGGGACGTAGAGTAAGTGTGCTCGAACCTCGAAACAAATCTCCCGTGTTTGCGATTGCTCTCTCTTTATCTATTACTTGTCTTTATATCTTGCATGCTAATATTGTCTTTATCTTTATATGCTTGATATATTGTGTGCTTAATTGTTATATGCTTGGGGTTTGTTTGCTAACACTAGTATTCAACCAAGAGAGCCAACGCGGCACCTCAACTCTTATTTAGAGGAATCTTGAGGACTTAGTCCAGAGCCCTTCACGGAGAATTCGGCTACAATTTTGTGTTATACTTGGTGTTTAGTTTAAGAAGTTTTTAATTTCGCATTAATTGACCATTAGATTAGCTCATCACCTATTCACCCCCCTTCTAGGTGATTACAGTCTGGACAATTCACAGACCGCAGGGCTCGTTCCTTTCATTCCTACTGAAGAGGCCACAATCGCGTCTCCTGAAGTGGTTCAGAGCCGCGTCTCCTCAGCAAGCTTGGACCATCCTCCACAACTAATCAGGGTTGTGTCATGAGTTCACACCCATTCACAAGACTTGAAGGCTGCGTCCAAAAGCCACATCTCAATCATGAACTCAGTACAGCCTGAGTTTGCGCCCTCTCAAGAGACCAGAATCGCGTCTCTATTGAGTCGGAGCCGCATTCTCACCAACTAGCTAAGAAACACGCATCATTCTTGAGGAGCCTAAAATCGCGTCTCCACAACAAATGAGAGAAGCGTCTCTCTCAAGGACTCAGTGCAATCTAAGTTTATTATTCACGGTCGTACCCTATCAAAATGACTAAGGACTGTGTTTCCACAAATAGTCAAGGAATACGACTATGAAAATTGAGTTCATTCAGACAGCAAAAGAGTCTGAAAGGATAAAGATGAGGCAAAATTTGAGAACTATAATTATTTGACTCAAAAATGATAAAAATAACACAAACACTCTTGTTTGAAAAATGGAGTGTTACAAAAAATGGGACGGTATAAAAAGAAGAAGAAGGCTAATAATCCTGCTTCGCCAAAGAACGAATTTGTTCCCAGAGGCAATGCATCTCGTGCTGACGTGTTCTTTCGGCTTCCACCAAAGCTTGGGCCCGCAACTCTTTCTCGGACAAAAATATCTTCATAGTCAGTTGTGTCTGAAGAGACTCGAACATGGAGGAGTGAGCAACAAGATCCGCTTGGACTAGCTTCCTGGCAGCCTCCGTTCCAGCCTTTTTCTGGCAGCAGCAAGTTTTTACTCGTTGACTTCAATCAAGGCTTGGGCCTTAGCAATAGTAATCTGAGTAGTAGCAATAACTTGCTCCACACTTTGGATGACGACTTCAGATTCCTTTGAATCGCCAACCAGTCTTCGGTAATTGGCTTGGAAGTGCTAAAGATGGCGGGCTTCTTCAACTATTTGCTCCTTTATTTCTTTTCGCTCGTGTTCTTGAGCGGTGAGGAGCTTACTCAGTGTCGACGAGCCTTATCCATTGTGCCAGCATTCTCCAAGGTTTTGAGCTCCTTTAGGTGACTCCCCAACTGCTCAACCAGCACCAGACACGCCCTAGCCTGTGAAGGACTCCCAGTGTGACTGATGTTCTCGATCTAATTCTCGAGAAGCATCCGGGGAAACTAAAAGGAACTGCCCCCGGAAAGGACTAAGTCAGAACAAGACCTCATGGAAGTAAAAAATTATCGAACCATTTGACGTGCTAGCTCTTCCATCATATCATTAGCTAGAGATATCCCTACTGATGTACTTCTAGACCCCCTTCCCTGACAGAATGAAAGACGAGAACCAATTCAACTTGTGCAGGGGTGAGGTCGACAATAGGCTCATCAGACACTGAGGTCATCGCCAATACCTCCGGGACAGTTATTGTTGTAGCAGCTTCCACAGTAACAGAAGCAATAGCAAACTCCACGGCACTGGGTTCCCGACCGAAGTTTGAACTGTGCTATCTTCTGTACCAAGGCTTGCCGCAGGATCCTCCACTTGAACAACCCCAGTGCTCTCTGTAAACTATAACATTAAACGTTAGTGGTAATGATGAAAAGGAGAGTATCCAACACTTTAGTTTTCTCTTACCAAGTTGAGGATGTGAAGATGGCAGATCCCTGGATAAGCCACTTGGGGATGAGGGCTCCCGATCTCGGCAGATGCACCCTCATAAGGCATCCTGTAGCGGAAGCTTCAAGGCCTTCCTACTGGGCCAGCTCCAAGATCATCTTCTCAATATGAGAAGAAGTTATGGCTTCACCACCGACAGCCAGCCCTGTAGAAGAAAGTCAAAAGGAAATGTTAGAACTCATTCCTAACTTGATGGAGAACCAATTCAGGAAAACAGAGGAAATACCTTCAGTAGCGGCAATCCCTGTTATCTATGAAAATCGCAGGGACATATCATTGTATCTCTTCCTCTGAGATATGCGAGAATTTTCTTGTGTCAGAAAGAGCGGATTCATCACCAAAATCAACGTGCTGGCCAGAATAATAGCCATGTTCTTCGGACGAAGGCGACGATAACTCGACACAGGAAGTCTCAGCGATCGAGGCTTTAACGCTGAAAACCCCGATAGCAGGGCTGGGTTGGATAACCCGCGAGGTGGGCATCAATACACTGGGAGACCCAGGCTGCTGCACCTCCACCCTTCTCCCATAAGCTGAAGAAGGTCCAGGCTGAGTCAGGACTCCCGGAATCTCAACATCATTCTTCCTCACCAAGTTGACTTCAGGTCGCTCGACCTTTTCAGCCATGACAGGTTCACCCGCGAGCTCTCCCTCCTCTAGGTTCACGGGACCCCGACTACGCAGACCTGGGGAGCGAAGGATGGGGATTTTTTCCTCTTCTTCTTCCTCCCCATTCTCCTCAACACCACGAGGAACTACTTTAGGCATCGAAGCTTTAGCCTCAGATTCCCGCCTGGCCTTCTTTGGGCTAGGCTCACCCTTGGAAGCAAAGCCACAGGAACGTTTGGCTATGGCCTGCCGACTCTTTTTAGCGGGTTGCTCCTTAGGTGCTACTGTCTTTGGCTCCATCCCTACTTCCCCTCCTATTTCCCTCTCGGCTTTCTGCTACTCGTTCATACCTCGCATACGTTTGTTGGACTCTAACTTAGTTTTGTAAGATGCCTAGATGCTCTTAATGCAAGAGGTATTTATTTCAAACCAGGCACCCTACTAGCAAGGAAGTACCATGTGCAGAAATCAAGGCTGGTGTGACAATTAGGCTTCTTGTGAGGCAGGCTAAAAATAGCTTTTGTCCCTCTAGCTACACTGTAGTACCACACCTGAGCACCTTCGAATAAGTTTCCGCTGAAGCAGAGGCCAGTGTTGGGGTTGCCGACATATAATTGATCATAGCCGAACTGCCAAGCAAAATGACTAGGCACGTAAGGCTCGATCATACATGAATCTCCTTGCCAGAAGATCAGGTATCCAGGCCAAATATTGATTAGCCACCAGAAGACTCCTGATGGCAGCCTTGTGAAGTCATCTGGTCCCGCATGGTCATCAAACTTATCCCCGTAGAACACATCAGAAATCTCGGGGAAGCAACGGTCAAGCTGGTAATTCAAACAGTTCAGAATGGAATTTCGAACATAGAACATGTAGTAATAAGACCAGCTCGAATTCTCCAGCCTCTGCACGAAGGGAACGAAGCCTTTGGAGGAAGGCACCGCCGTCATCAGTGGGGGACAGTGCATAACTGATTGAGGTAAAACCTGCACAAAAATACGAAATTTCAGATCTTATAATAAAAATGTACAAGTGCTCAATTCTTCCGCTATAGCAAGTGGCTATGCGGGTCGTGATCCACAAGGAGGGTTTGCGATGGAAGCTTTACGGTTCTTTATTGAAATCGTTAAGAAGAAAAGCGAGAGTTCTTCTCTGTTTTTAAGAAGTGAAAATGAAAAAAGAATTATGTTAAAATTAGACAGAAAATGAGAGATGAAGAAGGTGGAAAAATCAGAAAACAATGAAGCGAATATGTACAAATGAAGTGGAGGAAAAAGAGTTGGAAGAGGTGGTGATATAATTTACACAAATGAAAGAAAGGAAAGAAGATGAAGAAATACTTACCTAGGTTGAGTGATGACCTACCTGGAAACCGTTGAATATTCTACCTTTGCTTCGGAGGCGTTCAACGCATAGATCATAAGCTCGAGCTCAGTCCCCGTGCACATTATATCGTCAAGCCTAGCAAGAACGAAGTGATGCGGATCTTGGAGGAGGAGACCGTCTTCATGAACTATCGCTGGCTCTCACGTAGCTTAGTTATACTTGCTTTGGAATTCACTTGTAAACTCAACAACAACAACCAAGGTAAAGTAGAAGAGGAAGACAAAACAAAAGAAAATACGAACATAAAAAGAACTTTTACCTTTATTAATTGCAGAGACAATGGAAGAAAGGAGGAGGGTACATCGTCGGTGTCACTCTCAACATCAGCCTCTCTCTCTTACTTACATGAATCTTCTTCTACCCTAAGTTACATACAAATTACATAAAAAGAAAAGAAAAACCTAAACTATAAAGAATGAAAACTAGGCTAAATCCTAATCTCTGCCTTGTCCTCCTTGCTCAGCTAAAACCAATATTTATAGGCAAAAAAACTAAAGGAGAAGATCCCAGGAAGATTGGAGGAATCTCCTGGTCTGATGTATTTCCCGTATCTTCTTCTGATTTTCTTGTTTTTTCTTCAAAAGTTGACAAAACAGCCTTTGATTGTGCTTGATTCAGGGAGAATTCTTCTCAACCTTCCTTATATGCCAAGATTTTGCCTTGATTCAGGGAGAATTCTTCTCAACCTTCCTTATATACCAAGATTTTGCCCACAGGGAGGATTCTTCTCAACCTTCCTTATATGCCAAGATTTTGCCCTGATTTCTTCATCTTGATTCAGGGAGGATTCTTCTAAACCTTCCTTATATGCCAAGATTTTGCCCTGATTTCTTCATTTCAAATTTATTCTGAATTAATCAGAATTTGGTGGGCTTTTGGGCTTGTTTCTCTTCATCTCCTTAAGGAATGGGCCTGCAAATAAATTAAACATTTAATTAGGACAAAGCAAATTTTATTCTATAATAAGTATGGAAATATGATAATAAATGTGCAACATTAGTGACCAATCACACCCCCATACCTATCTTTTGCTCGTCCTCGAGCAAAACAACTAAACTATACTAAGGATTATTAGACCACTTTCGCAAGTCACGCGATTGCACTGAGCATGTGCAACAAGCAGTTAAACCTCTAGGTTTCCCCTAGAGGACGAGTTTTGTCTCGTGAGGGTTTTCAGTGGATTACACCCACAAAATCCATAAAGAAAGGGAATTAAAGAGTTAGTATTTTCGAAAAGCATTTTGAAAGGGAAAAATATTTGAAATATAATTGTAAGATCTAAGCAATCTATAAGTTATAGGAAAACTGAATTTTTCATTCCTAAACTTAGTCTCTATTCAAAAATTTGTTATCAATTAAAGTAAGGAGTCAAGTTGTACTTCTCATCTAGTCTATTACTTTACCCTAAGTCATATGCACTTGTGACTGTGAAAATTTTGACTAAGGGTTCATTAACTCTAACTCTTATGCCTTATTTATATATATATATATATATATATATATATATATATATTTTGGTGGTATTATTCCTTAGTTTAGGCTTTCTAATCTGCCCATATAACGAGCCTTTAATCGATGACTCCCAAACCAGACGGCCTTAGGGCACCGGGTGAGAAGACACCCCTCGGACTTAAGGACTCAAGCAAATAAGGCCACAAAACTAAGGATTTTATTATATGGACCTCTTTTAGGCGTGAACACTTATGCTTTATTAGGCACAAATACCCAGCTTAATCAGAGGATTTTTATATATTTTTTTCTTTTCAAACTTATCTAATCATCTTTCGCATAAATACTAAGGCTTTCTTAGGCCAAAGCACCTAACTAATCAATAATTAGATTTGTTTATCTTTTTTTTTTATAAGGCATAAGAATCTTTGTTTTTGAACCCTAAGTGTGTAAGTGTATGAAGGGTGCATATTTCATCAAGGTAAAGATCAAGACTAAATTACTTTGACAAATTTTCTTCCTAACCCTAAAAATCAAACAAATAATCTTATTTTGACCAAGTATAAGAAATCCTAATTTAGATTTTCCTATTCCTTAAAATTAACTTAATTTCTTACAAAAAATATGTCAAAATATTGTTTCTATTTTCAAAAAGTTTTTAAAAGTAAAGAAAATGTTAATTTTTTTAATTTTTTTTTAAACAAAAAGAAAGTTATGTTAGACCCTCCCCCACACCTATCTCATGCATTGTTCTCAATGTATGAATTAATGCATAGATGCATGAAAAAGAAGAAAGGGAAGGAAAAGGTTACCTTAAGGTGGTGGTTCCGGTGGCGGTCTGATTGGTCCACGAAACGCGGCCTAATCAACTTTTCTTGGGTCTCGGAGGAACCCACCAGAAATATCTTTAATATAACCCATTAAAAAGATAAATCCATAAAGGATCTTTATTAAATATTTAACCCCATCTAATTTCCATATTCCATAACTAATTTCGGAGTCAAATTTGTCAACCACCTCGTCCCAGAATGGAGTATGAAATGATAGAACAGTTGACTTGGACTCAGGAAGGACAGGAACTAATACCGACTCAGGAAGGTGACTTAAGTCAAGTAAAGGTTCAGGAGTCGAAATAGGTTCAGAAATTGGGTCCAAGTCAAGAAGTTGAAACTCAAGTCCACATGTATTTTCTAACAATGGAATGTGACCTAATATGGGTGATTCCAGTTCAGGGATGAGAGGTGATGGAATCAAAACCGACTCTAGAATATTATTCAAGTTTGGTAATAGAACAGGAGTCAATATTGATTCAGAAAGTTGAACTGGATCACAAATTTGAGAATCTAGGTCACATATCTCATTGAGTTCAATATCATAAAAATGAGAACTTGCCAATTTGTCAATAGGATCTTCAAAAGTGTATAATTGGTCAAGTTCAATATGATCCTCAAAGATGGGTGATTCAATTTCATTATGAATTGGTACAGGATCCAATGTTGACTCCGGGAAAAGATCGAAATCAGGTGAAGATACCGGAGTCATAATCGAATCGGGAAGTAAAATAGAATCACTAAGTTGGGGTTCAGGATCATATTCATTTTCAAGTTCTATTTCAGGAAAAGGATAACTTGCTAAACTGTCAATATCTTTTTCAAAATTTGGAGTTTGGGCAAGTTCAAATGGTTGTTCTGAAATGGAATCTTGATTTCCAAAACTACATGATTCTTCGGCTCTAACAGAATAGTTAGTGACATCAGGACGGTGGGAACGTAGAGATTCGACCATCGTATCTATGTCACGGTTACGAGTGTTTTGAGCCTGAGTCATGGCTTCAAGCATCTTTTCATAGTTGATAGGTTCATTGTTTTGATGAAAAGATGAAGAATTGTCTTGGAAGTGGTAGTGAAATTGTGAGTCCATCAGATTTTAGGATTTATGTTTGGACTCACGCATACTCATTTCCATAATTGATGGTTTCCTATTTTGGACGGGTGGAACTGAGTATGAATCTTGAACATAATATGGACTGGGTGGAGAAGGAGGACAATTTGGTTGAAAATCTGACTCGGGGTAGGTGAATCCCCACTGACTCTGTGAAGAGTTGAAATCGTTATGGAAATTATAGTCATACGATGGGGGGTATGGGTCATATTGATTCAGATAAGACCAATCCGGCACATTAGGTTGGTCAAAGTTGTGATATGCCGGGTTGATAATATCCGAAAAAGAATTCGATGTGTAATATGGATCATTATTAAAGTTGAAAAAATTATTATTATAGTCCATATCACACAATAGAATACAAACAAAGAAAAATAAACAAACAAAAAGAAAAAAAAATTCTAGCCTAAGTTAGGGTAGACTTAGGACCTAGACGACTCCTAACTGGTTAGACTGTCCACAGGAGGTCTAATGTAGACTTTAACCACAAGCTAATCAGCCAGGTCAGGGCAAGGTTGGTGGGAAGTTTTCCGTCAAAGACGTTCCTTAATTAAATAACCACCAACCTTCGGGCTTTCGGCCCTCAATCCCTTTCCTAGACACTGATTTTGCAGGAGTTAGATTCCAACATTTTTCCCCCTTAGGATAATCTCCTAATTGAGTCCGAGATGTCCCTAGGGCCAACGTCTACTCAATTTTAGTTAGGATTGGGTTAGTGAGTGCTTGGAATCTGATTTTTGGGCTAAGGAAGGGTGATTAAATCCCCACCTTATCTTGTTATGGGTTAGTGCCCTTAAGATAAATTTGTGCAAGTGTACAAGATATGTAAATACGATTCACTCAAAGTGATGAAAATCAACCAAGAGATGATTCCTATTCTACATGCAATGCAGACGTACCTTGCTCCAGCACTCTTCAACAGTAAATATAAATGAATTGAAAAGACACGTGCCTAAAATGCAAACGTCTAATCAATTTTTAACTTTTGCAACAAATGTTTTACTGTTGATTATTAGCAGTTTTTGTGATGGCATATAAGAAATAAAGAATTGCAGCAAACTAGAATTTGCAAAGCAAGCAGCCCTACAAAAACCTGTTAGTAGTCAACTCGTCCTTGCCGCGGATCCGCGGCTTTTGCTGTGGGAACGCGGCAATTCAGAGGGCAATGGGTCTCTGCTTTCTAGAGCAGAGGCCCAATACCACTTGTATGTCACTGCAATATTAATTTCCTACTTTGATTTTCCTGTAACCTGCAACAGAGAAGAAAATTCATTTTAGTTCTAAAAATTTTCAAGAAAAATTCAGATTTCAATAAAAACATGTTACCCTCCCCGGCAATGGCGCTAAAATTTGATTGAGGTAAAACCTGCACAAAAATACGAAATTTCAGATCTTATAATAAAAATGTGCAAGTGCTTAATTCTTCCGCTATAGCAAGTGGCTATGCGGGTCGTGATCCACAAGGAGGGTTTGCGATGGAAGCTTTACGGTTCTTTATTGAAATCGTTAAGAAGAAAAGCGAGAGTTCTTCTCTGTTTTTAAGAAGTGAAAATGAAAAAAGAATTATGTTAAAATTAGAGAGAAAATGAGAGATGAAGAAGGTGGAAAAATCAGAAAACAATGAAGCGAATATGTACAAATGAAGTGGAGGAAAAAGAGTTGGAAGAGGTGGTGATATAATTTACACAAATGAAAGAAAGGAAAGAAGATGAAGAAATACTTACCTAGGTTGAGTGATGACCTACCTAGAAACCATTGAATGTTCTACCATTGCTTCGGAGGCGTTCAACGCATAGATCATAAGCTCGAGCTCAGTCCCCGTGCACATTATATCGTCAAGCCTAGCAAGAACGAAGTGATGCGGATCTTGGAGGAGGAGAACGTCTTCATAAACTATCGCTGGCTCTCACGTAGCTTAGTTATACTTGCTTTGGAATTCACTTGTAAACTCAACAACAACAACTAAGGTAAAGTAAAAGAGGAAGACGAAACAAAAGAAAATACGAACATAAAAAGAACTTTTACCTTTATTAATTGCAGAGACAATGGAAGAAAGGAGGAGGGTACATCGTCGGTGTCACTCTCAACATCAGCCTCTCTCTCTTACTTACATGAATCTTCTTCTACCCTAAGTTACATACAAATTACATAAAAAGAAAAGAAAAACCTAAACTACAAGGAATGAAAACTAGGCTAAATCCTAATCTCTGCCTTTTCCTCCTTGCTCAGCTAAAACCAGTATTTATAGGCAAAAAAACTAAAGGAGAAGATCCCAGGAAGATTGGAGGAATCTCTTGGTCTGATGTATTTCCCGTATCTTCTTCTGATTTTCTTGTTTTTTCTTCAAAAGTTGACAAAACAGCCTTTGATTGTGCTTGATTCAGGGAGGATTCTTCTCAACCTTCCTTATATGCCAAGATTTTGCCTTGATTCAGGGAGGATTCTTCTCAACCTTCCTTATATACCAAGATTTTGCCCACAGGGAGGATTCTTCTCAACCTTCCTTATATGCCAAGATTTTGCCCTGATTTCTTCATCTTGATTCAGGGAGGATTCTTCTAAACCTTCCTTATATGCCAAGATTTTGCCCTGATTTCTTCATTTCAAATTTATTCTAAATTAATCAGAATTTGGTGGGCTTTTGGGCTTGTTTCTCTTCATCTCCTTAAGGAATAGGCCTGCAAATAAATTAAACATTTAATTAGGACAAAGCAGATTTTATTCTATAATAAGTATGGAAATATGATAATAAATGTGCAACATTAGTGACCAATCAATAACGTACCAGGCCATCAGGTACGTATAGGGAAGCTCGATCCTGGGATTAGGGGTCTTCATTTTCGGCCTTCCTTCTGAATCTATCACTGGCCTGCCCTGGGAGTCTACAATGGCCTCTACTTGGCACAGACTTTTGACCAAAGCCCGTAATCCACTCTGAATTTTGGCTACCATCACTGGAAGGAGAGCGATAGACTTCCCGTAGGCAAGCAAAACCGTCGGGTATACCACATCGACAATGATTACTTCATGCGGCAGCGTTGGCACCACATAATGCTTCAGCCACAGCATAAGGAAGATCGCCAATAGAGCCCTGTCAGAAATAGGAACTCGGGCCTGGTGATGAAAAGTTTCAAAAAATGTATTAGGTCTGAAAGTGTCCTCATTCGACTCGGTGGTGTAGGAGCTTGTAGAGGCATTAATTCTCTCAGCAATTTCCTCGTCAGTGCAAGGGGGCAGACTAGTCACAGGGCTATCTTTATCATTTATGTCGTTGAACAGATAGCTTGCCCAGGACATCTGCTTGACACCCTTGTTCCTCCAGGAGGATATCTGCCTACAGATATGGAAGTGACACAACACTTTCCAGTATGTCTCGTACACTTGAAGGTCCTCTTTCCTTAAGAGGTGAAGTTCCTCAGAAGTCGGGACGTATTCTTCATAAGGGGCATCTCCCATAACTAGCCCTGAGACTTCATATAGCTCATGAAGAGCGAGCCCCATCTCTCCAATGGGGGTAAAGAATGTGCCTGTCAGAGGATTATAATGTTTCAAGATGCCATAAAAATTGTGGGAACTCTGCAGGAGGCCATACTGTACGGCCCTAACCAAATAGTATAATCCCACCTGTTGTAGCAAAGCCCCGACCTCAATGAGAACAAATTCGACCATTCTTAGCCACCATGATTTGTCAGTAGAATGGACCATCTGAGCGGGCGAAAGTCGACGGAAAAATCACCCCTAACTTTCAAGAACTGATTGATGAAGGTGGCGGCAAACTGAGGGGTTTCTTCTTTTAGATACTCAGGCCTGACTAACCCGGGAAATAAACCGAAGACATCTTTCCCATGGCCAACAGGGTATTCTTCTTCGGCACCTAATTTGTCGAGAGATATGCCAGAGATAAACCGGGAAAGATCACACTCCATCGTACGATGAACAGACATATGCTGAAGATAGGACAAGGAATACATCCTCTCCATATTGGGAAGAAAGAACCTCCTATCCCCTATCTGACGAAGCCACTTATAATCTTTGTCATGCAGAATCCTATCATCCTCGTAAATGGCGTCACCAAAGAAGAAAGCAGGCTTCCTTAGCAGAGTACGTGAATCCATCTCGAACAGCCCATCAGAGATAATCTCCCGAAGGGTCACCATACTGGCTTTGGAGATCCTCTCCTTTCACTCCTTTGACTTACCAGTAGTCACATGAGCAGTCTTCTGGAGCACGAAGGTCATATTATGATCAGCGCCACCCACGTGCCCAAAGTGGCACTTCTTGGACAGGGGGCTAGAAGAGTATCACATTGCAAAGAAGACAACATTTAGTCAAAACTCTGAAAGAAAATGGCTAGATGCTTGAAATTCAAATGCAGGAATGAATCCAGACGCGAGAATCGGCAAAATGCGCATCTAGACTCAAAAGTACGAGGCCTACATGAAGCCCGCATTTCAAAATCTATAACTTAGAAATTTTTCTAAGTGTCAGATCAGACGCGAGAATCAGTGTAAAGATGCGAAGATCATAGCGTCTGAACCTCCCACACTTAAAAAATTTTGAGTATTAAGCTCAAAATTCAGGGCTCAATGAGGATCGCGTTCAACAAATAGATACAGACTCAAGTTGATGAAGTGAAGGCGTGGAGGTCGTCAAACCCGCGTCTTACCTACCAATTCAAGAGTCGCGTCTGAAAATCAAACACGAGCATGAGCCTCGCGTTGGTGGTTCATCTTCAAAAGAGACTTAAGAGTTAAGAGAACTCTTTAAGCCTCTTTAATGGCGGAAACCAATTCAGATGCCATTTTATTACCTGAAATGGGGCCTCCTTTGTGGAAGAACCACCCATTTGAATCTCTGGAGCGATAGCGCTCGAGGATGAAGAAGCAGGTTTGGTCTTCGGTGCCATTTTGACCATGAAATCAGTGTTGAAGACGATAAAACTGGAAAAGAGCTTTTAAGCTTTTCTTAACTCTCGATACAAAGCTCAGCGAAGAAGAAGAAGAGTTTAATGATGACTATTGAAAGACACTTGTCTTTTATAGGCACAGTGATCCGCAGAGATACGCGACGCGTGTCTCGAGGCCTAATCCTCGCCCGACGCGTGGCAAGCATCTTAAATGGACGCGAATTTCGCGCGTTAAAAGGGAAAGATGTCCGTCAACTCTGCCAGACATGTGGCAATGCACCTAGAATGCGAGACTCACGTTTAACAAAGCCACGTCCCTCCAAAGATCATCTAGTTAACAAGGGAGAGCCGCGTCTTCACTTCAAAGATCGCGTCCCTCCAAAGGCTGCATTTCTTTAGCAAATTAACAGATGCGTCCCAACTCCGAGTGAGGACTACATCTCTAGAGTAATGTGACCCCTACGTTTACAAGATTTGTATTCAGTCTTTACTTCTGCAATCAGTTTAACAGTACACTGGCACAAGCAGACGACTGTTTACCCCTGGTTCAACAGTACACCAACAACCTGCTCAGAGCATTGATTAGGTCTGGACTGTGTATCTTGACACTCACCATGATCATCTCTGGTAACTTCAAAGGGTTTTACAGTGCACTCACGAAGATCACATTCCAGACAGGATCAGGCCGAGGGCATCTCAAATGATTGTTAGTCCAATCATGAGAAGTATGAACTCGACCAAAGTCCAAAGTATTTCGAAATTCATCCCACTCAACCGCGGAATATCAAAAACTTTGGAGGGGGTTCAGTAGACTATCCAAAAATCACTAGAGTGAAGTCATCAGAAAGCGGAGTCCAAACTCCAGACGCAAAGCGGCACAGCCACTAGCGTAGCATCAATATGTGAAGGTTGAAACCCCCGTCTTAATAACCAAGACACAGAGCTCGAAAGCCGCGTCTTAGCACCACTGTAGTATCAAGACGCAAGGGTCAAAACCCGCGTCTCTGCCTTACTGCAATGGCCAAGATGCAGAGCTTGAAACTTGCATCTCAGACACCTACCCAGACGCAGAGCCCGAAGTCCGTGTCTCACTTGAAGCTTAACGTAGAACTAGGAATTCGTGTTTCTCATGCATCACTTTAGCAACAAAATACAAGGCTCAAAGCCCGCGTCTCGGTTGTAACTGCCTTTATTACTGGGTCAATTACTGCCCACGAAATATGGGGTTAATCCCATTATGGAGTATTTTTAGGGGACACTTTTACCTCCTGCAGCCTCTATACATAACCCAGTTTGCTATAGAAGAGGGGTCAGAAGTTTTTGGTTAGAAGAATCTGGATCATAAGCCATAGAAAGACCAAGATCTCCAGCTAAAAAAAAAGAGAGAGAGTTCAATTCTTCTAACAACTTGCTGAGTTCAAGTTTGTTCTTGTCTAAAGTCTCTTTGAGATTCTTGTTGGACAGAAGCAGTGTTACTTCGTTCACCGTCCAAAGAGAAGATTTCCAAGAGGTCTCGATGTTCACCCGGTCAACAGAAAATAAGATTCACTTTTCATCGCCGCATCAAGAACCTGGCAGTAAACAAAGGGGAGATTTGAGCTTGAATATCTTCCCTCTCTTGCAAAAGGATTATTGATCGGTTGAAATTTTTTTACAATCAAATAAAGAGTTTACACACACCCTCAATTTTCCAACCAAACAATAATCAAGTGTTTGAGCATGGCATTCTCAAAAATAAAAACATTTTTAGTTTTAGAAGAGGATTCAGATTGTTTAGATTTTTCAGTTCTGGGACGTTTAGAAGACATGATGGGTGGACTAGTCATAGAAAAAAATGTAGAGTTTAATAGCATGAATTAGTACCAATCCACAAAAAATTGAAGAAATAATTACACAAAGAAAGGAGAAAGATATACCTGAAAGATTTCTGAAAATTTCTTTCCAATAGGGTTTAGAGGGATGCTAGAGATGAAATCTAGAAGAATTTAAAAGGAATTTAGAAGGATTTGGGTGTATAATTGAGAGGGAAAGGTTGGGTGTAGAGTGGGGAGTCCGCGAATGAAAGAGAAGAGAAGAAAATAAGAAACTGTGGTTCCCAAATCAGCAGTAGTATTTATGCTGTTATGACTATCGGTCGACCGCCCGGTCGACCGGCACGACTTGAGAGCACTGTCTAACAGCCTCTCGACAGCCCGGTCGACCAGCAAAAAGGGTAAGCCTTATAACATATCTACTCGGTCGATCACCTAGTTGACCGAAGCAATCTAAAGAGTCTAATTGACTCAGTCGGTTGACCCCCTGGTCGACCGAGGCTGCTCCCCAAACAACAATAGTTTAAAAACATCCAAATTTTTGTAAAATATTTTTGAAAGTAAATTTTTATAATTTTAGAATATTCTTAGAGTAGAGATAAACATCTAGTAATAATCCAAAGACCAATAAATTTAAATTATAGATATTTTTATGAATACGTTTTGATAAAAAAATTCATAAAACTCAAATATAGATATAATCCATAAATTAGGCCAATTAAATAAGAAATGAAGCTGGATTCTCTTTGCGGTCTTTGAACTTCTCCTCAAGATTCTTTTAAATTGTGAGTTGATGTGCTCTTTGGTTCTCTTATTTGAATCGCTTAATTGTGAATTAACTGTGAAATAAATATATATATACTTATTAATCTAAAATATTTATTAAAAATAGAAGGCATTTTGTTCAGCAAGATAAAGTGTCCAAATTTAATCAAACAATAGTTCCTACAATTTATGTGTACAATTTAGAGCATGAAGTAATCTAGAGCATGTAGGTACTAATTTTTTTTACTCAAGAATATGTGAACAATGTTAATCATACGAAGAAATTAAAACATGTACATGTAACTTATGTAGAGATATTACACTATGCAATTTAGCAATGTCAAGCTATAGACAATTCTAAGCATGTATGTGAAATTTTAAAAACTTTTGGAGATGTTACTGGTAGAAGCTAAAGTTTCTCCAAATAGGTGGTGTTCTCCTACCTTGTTCTTGATAGTGATGCATTCACATTGTAGATTGCTTGAGCTCCATTGCATTCACCACCAAGGTACTGTTTCCTCCTACATATTAGAGGATGACATACCTACATCAAAAGAATTTGGTGTATTATTTGGTACCCACATCTTTTTGGGTCCTATAGGGTTAGTCTTTTCTCGAACCCAAACATTTTTGGCTTTCAAATTTAGTTTTTGAATAATAAAATTTGGCTAAATTACCTTTGCGGTCACAATATGTACAATTATACACTTTGCCATAAATAATGCATGATGGTGATGTGCATTGTGATCATGCTTGGTGTAAGCATATGAAATGTGCTTCCCTTGGGTTTTACCCTTTGGAAACATAATATCTAATTTTTTTAATATTGAAAGCACAAATTTTTAATGTAGAATTTAAATTATTTATTCTATCTTTCATGGATTGAAATAATTTTTATCTATACTTGTGCTAGGGACTTTTCCTTTACAAAAGTATTTGTAATTTTCAAACTCTTCTTTGCTCTTTTGAAAACACAATGAAAGATCTTCTTTTTCTTTCAAAACAAGCTCTAGTTTATTTTTCAAAACATCTTTTTCTTTTCTCAATTTTTTGTTTTGAGCATTTGAAAGCTTATATCTACTTTGATGTTCTTCAAAAATTGAGTTAGTTCATCCATGGTGAGTTTATCATCATCTACAAAGGTTTCAAGTGTTACCTTTGGATGTTCTTCTCCATTTGCTATGAAGCAATGTTTGCGATGTCGATCTCTTCATTGTCAAATTTCGTCTCCGAGTCATCCCATGTGGCCTTCAAGCCTTCTTCTTCTTGCGTAATTTTTTTGAAGTGGTCACTTGTAATGATGGGCAATCCGCTATGAGATATCCCTTCTTCTTGCAATGATAGCAATGACTTATCTCCTCCTTCTTTTCATACTTTCCTTGTGGTCTACCTCTTCGATATTTACTTTGCCTCCCTTTCTTTTAAAACATTCTTCCCACTTTACGGATAAGTATGGCGAAATCTTCTTCACCTTCTTCTGATGAATCTTCTTGATTTTCAATGGAAAGAGTTGCTTTGAAGGCTATTGATTTCTTCTTAGTAGGTTCTCTCCCTTCTCGCACCTTCATTTCCATTTCGTTGGTTTTGAGGTTTTCAATAAGTCCAGAGAACTCATGTCTCATGATCATCCATTTCCTTAAGAGTAGTCGCCTTGACCTCCTAAGCTTTGGGAATTGCTCTTATCACCTTCCCAACCATTTGATTCACTTGTCAATTAAATCACCTAAGGAAGACAAACCGTTAGTGATTTTAGTGAAACAAGTGAACATTTCATCTATGGATTCATTATCAAGCATGTAAAAGTTCTCATTTTGAGAATGGAGTAAGTCAATCTTAGAACGTTTAACTTATGAGGTGCCCTCATGAGTGACAATTAGGTCATTTCATACTTCATAAACTGACTTACAATTTGTAACACGTGATAAGCCATCATCATTCAATGCTTGTGTTAGTGCATATTGTGCTTTGTATTGGCCTTAAAATCCTTGGAGGTCACCTCGGACTATGATTCCTCATCATCGTGAGGCTCTACAAATTCCTTAGTAATGGCCTTTATAACCTTAAATCCTAGAGAGTTGAGGAAAAGGGTCAACTTCACTTTTCATATGGGAAAATTCAACCCATCAAATTTGGGTGGGGAATTAATGCTAGAAAAGTCGTGTGATGCAAGGAAATCAAGTAATAATATGAACTAGATAACAAATGCAATAAATATAGCCAACAAGAGGATCTCCCAAAGGTGATTAAATTAAAAGGTAGGATTTATGCTCTGATACAATTGTAAATCACCTAGAAGGGAGGTGAATAGGTGATGGCTAAGGATTAATGCCAAATAATTCAGAAGTAAAAACTAAGTCTAGCAATCCAAGCAAATAAAAAACTACAACTCAAATAGTAACTTGCACAATAGAAATTTGCAATAAAAGAAGAGAAATTATAGCATGCAACCAAAGAAAGAGTGAGGTAAAGAGATAAGGAAGATGGAATAAGCAATTGCAAACACAAGAGGATTGTTTTGAGGTTCGAGGCACTTTCTCTACGTCCCCAACTTCACTTTGTGAAGGGTTTTCACTATAGTTTGATCCTGCGAAATTACCACTCTACACGTTCCCTCAAGAACGAAACTGGACCTATAAGTCCTCTCACTTGTTGTCTTCTACACCTTACAAATGACGAACCCACAAGCTCAAATGAGGCCTCAACCTTTATAACTCTTCTTAACAACAATGAAAAAGATGACCTTCTCAATATCACCGAAATGGCTCACAAAAGCAATCCTATAACCAAGAGTGAATTTTTAGCTCTGAGATTTATGGTTGGGAAAGCTTGTAATCAGTGGAGCGTGAGAATAAAAAACAATAGAGAATGAAGAAAATTTTGAGGTGAAGAACTCTTTCTCTTTTGATATTTTTCTCTTTGGATATTTGAATCTAAAGGAGTGAAGGCGTTTTATCTTGATTTAATTTTTTTTCTTTGTTATGACTAATGGTCAATAGGGTTTCTTTATATAAGTATTCAAAAATACAGAGAGAAAGTCCATATAGCCATTTTTGATTAGTCATTAAATAGTTTCTTAACAATAAAGCCGTATAGGTAAAATTTACAAAAAGCAATCAGGTCGGTCGACCGCCAACGTAGACCGTTGGGGATTGTTAGTCGACCGTCCGATCGACCGATCTCAACCGAGACCAAAGGTGCTTCAAGTCAGTCGACCACTCGGTCGACTTACATGCACAATGAATATTTGTGCACTTCAGTCTACTGCCTCATTGACCAACTCAAGGCAAAAACTTAGTTTTGGAAAACATGAAATTCTATTTTATTTTAAGTGATATATTTTTCAATAAAAATGATATGCAATATATTTCACTATATTTTGTAAAGTCCAAAACTGTGAGATAAAAAGATCAAATACAGAATCTAAGATAGGACATTTTAGTGGAAAATTGAATATTTTAATACACATGAAATAATTTCATAATGAAAATCATTTTGTAAACTTTTGAAATTAATTCAACAATTTGTAAAACAAAAATCCAAACGATGTTTTTTTTGTGTGTGTGTGTGTGAATCTCCTGAGCTAATGACTATACCACTTCTTGGTTTTGACAAACTAAATTCTTTACAAAAAGGAATAAAGAAAAATTATTTTCTTTCATTGCCAATAGTTGTCCCTTGAGCTTGTCTCTTTGGAATGATTTCCAACTTCAATATAGATAGCTTAGCTCTGGGATTATCACCTAGAGTGCTTCATAAACTTGTGAGTTTTTTTTTTGAAGCTAAATCTTATCATGAAATCAGTCTTTTCCATGAAACTTATATTGATAAAAATGTTAAATTAAATAACTTCATGAGATTATCTTCATCAAAACTAGGGCAAAAGACCTTGGGCCAACATGTGTGTGTGTGTGTGTGTGATGTGTGTGACGTGTGGTGCTGGAGGTGGTGTAGGTGGGGGAGGGGTGTGTGTGTGTCATGGTAGTGGTAGCGGTGGTGTGTGTGCATGTGTGTGTGGGGGGGGGGGGGGGGGGTTGTGTGTGGTGTGGTGGTGGTTGGGGGGTGTGCGCATGTGGTATGTGTATGCATGTGGTGCGTGTGTATAAAAGTTAATGTGTGTATGTAGGAAAATTAATATATGTATATAGATACGAAAACATTGTAGTCATAAGAACTGAGCTCACTAAAATATGAACAAAAATAAAATCAAGAAGAATAACTATAATTAAACTATCAGTTTGAACTCTTTACATGTTATGTATGTTGTTGTTAATTCAATTTTTGTACATGATGTCTACACTAGGTAAATATGGATGAAAAAATGGATATAATCATTAATGGATTGATCAAAGTTATACAAGATGGATATGACATTGTGAGAGTGTAAGAAGAGATAGACCAATTATTTCAAAAGATAGAAGATGTGATGAAAAAGAAGAAGTTGATCATAATGAAAGCGATCAATTAGAAGAAAATGTTAACGTTTTGTCAGTACATTGAGCCATTAGAAATGAGAAAGGACCAGCTTATTAATTTATTTGATTGGACTGAGAGGAAGGATGTGTTAAAAATAGATGGAAAGATCCTTACAAAGAATCATCAATACGTAATAGATATTTTTAATGATTTGATAAGTGAAGCAAGGGTCCTATTGGCATCAATAAAAATATGTTCAGAGGGAACAAGTCTTATTGGTGCTTCAAGGGTGATTCTAATTGATGTTCTTTGGTGTTCCGCAGACAGGTTTCAGAGAACATCAATTAGAACCACCCTTGAGCACAAATAAGAGTTTCTCCTTCACAATATGCTTTTGTTGATGCCAATAGGACCCTTGCTTCATTTTTCAAATTATTAAAAACATCTAATACAGATTGGTGATTCTTTATAGGGGTCTTTCCATCTATCTTTAACACCTCCTTTTCCTCAATCCAATCAATTAACATAACAAGTTGGTCTTTTAATTTATCATTTTCAATGGCTCAATGTACTGACAAAACATTAAAATGGTCTTATTTTTTCATACCAAATCGTACATGTGCCAACGAAAGAAGATGAAACGGACGACAAGGCCCGATATTCTTATAAGGGTATAATTCTCAACCTTAGTTAATTTATATTTTTTAGTATATATTAAAACTAACACAAATAAGTCAATTGTTTACAGACAAATATTCAGATGAAGATTTGAATGAAATTCGAGAAGAGTGGGCGGAATATGTTGTGAAGTATTTTCCGTGGAGAGGGTAATATATTTAAACTCATTTTCTTGGTTGTTTGATTTTGTGCATATTTTCATTTTGGTGTATGTTTTCATTGTTGGTGCAAGTTTTCATTTTGGTGCATGCATCAGCTCATGTGTATCAGTCCTGTATTATCTCAGAATCTATTTGTGCAGTACCTTCTCCAGAGCAGCACCTCTTGTGCTAGTATCAATCATATATCAGCTCAGACTTCTGATGTCAGTCCTAATATAACTCATATACAACAACATCTGCATTTTTTTAATTTAAGTGATATAACTGATATAACTCATGAATTTTTTTTGTGATAAAACAGCATCACTTGTGCCAGACCAGTATCAACATCAACATCTCCTTGTGCAAGAGTAGCATCTCTTGAGCCAGAGTAGCATCAGTATCATCAGAATCTGACGTGAAGAATTTTGCTTTAGAAACTTTATATCAGGTTCATTTTTTTATGGTAATTGAACTCAGTTAGTACTACATTCAGTTTTTAAAACTTTGGGTCAATCTGGAAGGATCTGTTCTGACCTTTGGTAGTAATATGGACTCTGTGTTTGATTTTGATATGTTGTGAACTCAGTTGGTAATATGAACTTGTTGTTGTGATTTTGTATCTGTTGTGAACTCAGTTAGTAATATGAACTCTGTTGTTTGATTTTGTATCTGTTGTGATTTAGTAAACCTGGAAGGATCTGGTATAAAACAGATTAATTTAAAAAAGACAGATTTTTAATGGCGACTCTTTATAGAACCGTCATGATAACTACATTTAAAGACGGTTCTATTAAGCACCCTTGTGAAAAGTCTCTATTCACAATTTAATTTAAAAGGAAAACTTTCACAGTTGTTCTCTTTAGAACCACCATGGAAAGGTCTTTTTAACGGCGGTTCTCTATAGACTTTTCACAACTGTTCTCTTTAGAACCACCATGGAAAAGTCTTCATCTATTTACAATTTAATTTAAAAAAGACTTTTCACAACGATTATTCTCAGAACCGCCATTAAAAGTCTGACATTTCACAACAATTATTCTCCGAAGCACCATGAAATGTCATGTTTTTGATGGTGGTCAATTTAACCACCGTGAATTTTTCACATCGCCCAGATAGATGACGGTTTTTGAGCTGCCATCATTTCTTTTTAAGGGTTGTTTTAACCAACGTGAAAGATCATTTCTGTTGTAGTGAGTGAAGCATTGGAGGCCAATGGTTGGACCGTTGGGAGAGTTTTTTTTTTTTAATTTTTTAAAGTTTTAAATTAGAATTTTAATAGATTTTGTAATCCTTAAATAACACCCAGTAGCACCAAAATTCTCTACAAAATCTCTCTACAAAGCTCTTTACAAAATTTTCTACTATATTCTAATTTCTAAAGTCTCTCTTCTCTACAATTTTCTTGAACTCTCCAACTTTTTTCTTTCTTCATCACCATATCAAGTGAAAGTTCGTTGGCAAGAGACAAGGGTAAGGCCGTGAAAATCAATTTACCAGCAGAGATGATTTTTTTGGTTCCATGAAATCAATACCATATTCAATGATGCATGCCAACAATGAGAATTTAGAAATCATCCCGAAGAAGCGATGCAATTCAATATTCCGACTCAAAGGTTTCTAACCCAAGGAGGCGATAGAGACGAAGAAGATACCACTAGTCAAGTATTAAAGTCTGATCATTTTGTGCACCATTTTACGAAAATCAAGAATGATGTGAAGAATCATTAGCGTCTGTTACAAGCATTGTACCAAAACTTATAAATGGTCCCTTTCAGTGGCTATGAACATATCAAAAGTATTTGTAGAGGGTGTACCCTTATGAAGCTAGTCTGACAAAAGCGCAAACTCAATATCAAGATTCGCTACAATAACCCTCCTCAATTATTTCATTTATCTAATATTAAAATAAAGATGAATTAACACAAATGTTTTCAATTCAACACTTTTTTTTAATTTTGGTGAGAAATTAGATTTTATAAATTATTGTCAAAATACATTAAATCCTCAAACAATTAGAGTGCCTAGAACCACTCTTACATACACAGTCCATAAGCTTTATAAAAAAAAAAGAAATTCATGATTTTTTCATCATTTTTTATGGGCGTGTATCTATATGTTGAGATATATGGATTGATCACTGGTACAACATTCTTACATGGCGATCACCTATCATTTGGGTTGATAGTGATTGGAACTTACAAAAAAAAATTATTATATTAAATTGTTTGATGAAAGACATATTGCTTCTAGTATTTATAAATTAATAAGAGAATAGCTGTAAAAGAATATGATTTAATTAATAGGATTTTTTTGCAAATGGTTTTGATAATGCATGCACAAATACTAATACTGCATCTATCCCTGAATTAGGAAAAGTTTGTAAACTTGCATTTGGGGGTAAATTTTTCATCAAAGTTCTGCTTGCCATATTTTAATATATGTGTGCAAGATGGTTTAAAATAATTAAAAAAATTATTTAGACATGCATTTACTATTTATGGACACATCCACGAATATGAAAGATTGGGCAAGATATTGTAAATTGAAAGGTATAAGGCCCAAATGATTTCCACGGGATGTTCCAACATGTTGGAATTCAACTTATGAATTACTTAATGATAGTAATGCTTATAAAGAATTATTATGTGATATTATTGCTAATAATATTAGTGAAATTATTTTATATCCTCATCAACGGGAGGCTTTCACAAATATTTTGGATATCTTAAAAAATTTAATGATTCTACTTATACTTTATCTGGTGTTTATTATCCTACAACACATTTATTTTTAATTGAGTGTATTAATATTTGTGATTTGATGGTAGAAAATAAAATGATGTGTATTTATTTGCATGTACTCAAGTAATGAAAAATAAATGACTAGAATTTCCACCTTTTATTTAATTGCATATGTTTTTGATCCGCATTATAAATTAGATGGATTGCATTAATATTTAACTAATTATTGTAAAATTTTATAATTGGATGTATATGTTTATGCTATATTTAATGAAGTTAAAAAAATTGTGCCTTATATGATTAATATACTAGAATTATAATTCAAGTCCCCCATCATGGCCACAAGTTGAGGATACCTCTAAAATTAGCAGAGGGCACAGCTATTATTGCAAAGGGCCAAAAAATCACCGGGATCTTCATCAAGCTCGAACTCTGAGCTTGATAGTTATCTAAACTCTTCATTTGAGTTTAGTGAAGATTTTTAAAATATGAAATTTTCAATCCTGTAATGGTGAAGAAGCATTCAACACAATTTTCAATCATGACAATTATCACTAAACAATCTTAGCAACAGCGATATCAATAGTAGTTGTGGAGCAAGCATTCAGTGCGAGGGAAAATATTTGGATCAAACCCCTTCAAGTATATCCCTCGAATCAGTGGAGGCCCAAGCATGTCTTGATGATTGGATAAAAGTAGCGTTAAAATAACAAGAAATCGTGTGGGAAAAAAATTAAGACTTCATGGAAATGACAGACCACCAGAACGAAAGGAAACAATTTAGGTAAGGTACAGGGATTGAGGTTAGAGAACTATGTGGGCTTTGATTCCTCTAAGCCCCAGGTGGATACATATGCAACTTAATATGGTTAGATTAACTTCAGTCCCTTCTTTATTTTTAATTTTTTGTTAATTTTTTTCTCATATATAAAAATTAATATTTGATGGGTTTAAACGATTCAAGAATCAGAAATCAAAAAAATCAGAACCTCCTAGTTCCGTGACCGGAACCAGAACCAGAACCAACCGATGTTGGTCTGGTTCGAGTTCCTCCTACGGGGAAACGGAACCACCAACCGGTACCGGAAACGGGGCCGAGTCTACCGTGTTCCATTAAAAAAGGTTTAATGAAACAGTACATGGTACTAATCCTACTTACAGGAGGGTAGCGAGGAACAAAAGTAGAGCAACCCACAAATAGTAGGGGTAGCAAGGTACAAAAAGTAAAGCACACCCGCAACACATACGAAGTACAGAATTGCAAAGAGATCCCCATTCATCCTGCAAACACTAGCAACCTGTAGGGGGCTGTCCGAGTGTATGGAAGTGCAGTGCCACGGTCACTCCCGATAGAGGACGTCCTCGTCTTCATCGGAGCGCTCCCTCATCAGTAGATGTATTAGGATCATCAAGGTAGCAAAGTCTGGAAACCTGATGCAGGCCTGTCTGAGGGCATCC